>CM023828.1:10000-250000 GCA_013266295.2 Branchiostoma floridae x Branchiostoma japonicum
AAGGCACTTGTCCAAAATGTTCCCTACATTTCACTTAGTTACCGTAAATTCCCAATTAAAGTACGCACTTTTTCAACTTTTTTCAGGCCAAAACCAAAGTATAAAACAATAGAAAAAGTTTTTATGGTTGCCCATACTACTAGTGAAACATTCCAAGCTGCATAATTGTGAACTCAAGGAAATACACTGCATATAGGTCCTTCATTTGAGCTCAATTCCTTGGAAAAAAGAAACAGCATAAATTCCAATTTATCCAGTTCAAAATGTGTTCCAGATCAATGGTGAAGGAATGTGGTTTTTTTTTAATTTCAGGTCAGATTTGTCTGCCACCAGCCTCGAATATGGGGTGCGTACTTTGAAAGGCAATTTGCGGTATTGCGATAAACCACAAAGTAACACACTGACTTGTTTGACAAGCTGTCTTCTTTTCTGGAGCTTGCTTCCTTCAAAGATGGAGGGAGATTCCAGAAAGAGATTCCTGTCAAAGATGGAAAGAGGAAACATCAATATACTGTAAATGGAAATGTACGTTATTGCGATAAACCAAAAGTATCATACATCCACGCAATCTGTCCTGTGCAGTGATCACTGTACATTTTTGTACAAATTTAGGAATGAAATTTGATCAAATATATGGCAGTACAGGTATTCTCTAACGACTAAGGAGAGATAGAAAGACACCGAGCCAGGTCACTTGCTATTGTATGGATTGCTGTATTGTGACTAATGCTGTGCACTAAATATTCAAGTTTACCAGAGAATCAGTAACCAAATGCAATGGTCTAGTTACAACCAGTATACAACAGTGGTCTAGTTACAAGTTATGGACGTCAATACAATGTGTGATTACGGATGGAAACTACAACAGATACAATCTACCCTTCCCCGCCATCAATTCTCAAGTACATGTGTCAGATATTTAAAAAAACTCAACATAAATTAGAAAATGTAAGATGTGAAGATGAAATCAAAGCACTGGATGGGCAAGGGAAGAAAATGGAGCTAACTGCAATGTGTGTGACTAACCTGAAGTCCTGGTCTCGAATGATTTCAAATACCAGCGAGCTAATTATTCCTAGCTATTGGCTAATTTGTCTACATTTTGTACATGTAAATAAGCTGGAGTCTAAATTGTCTTATCAGCAATATGTCCTAGTACACATGTAGATCATAAAGCATGCCAGCTGGGTCCAGTAGGTCATACTAGTAGGTCATGCCAGCTGGGTCATCCCCGTTACAGTACAGTGGAATGTTGAAGTTAGATAACCTGGTAGAGTTGAGCCGCCAGTCACTTTGTTCTGCAGTACCTTGCTGACGATCCAGGCGGCGCTGCAAGTAAGAATAGCAGGTTTCAGAATTTTCAAAACGCCAAAGAAATCGTAAAAAAACTACCCCTCCCTGTATCTCAAGTATCAGAGATTTTTTTAAAACATAACAAATTAGAAAATGTAAGACATGTGATGGATGTGCAAGGGAAGAGACTGTGAGTTTGACCCTCCATTTGTTCTCAAAAAGGGACCATGAGTTCGGCTCCATCCTGGAGGCGGCTTCGATAAATTTCACCGAAAACATAAGGTTGGATGGTACGCTACGGTGTCTGTCAGTGCTACACTAATTTTTCAGAAAGATTTTTAAAACATCAGCCAGGAAAACATGATATAGGAATAGTGTAAGGTCTAATGTTCGGTTCTGCCAAGCTACCGATCCACAACTGTTGCTGAGGGCATTAAATAAGTCTATAGTAAATGCGGCCGATTCAAGAGTCTCCACGGCTAGTCCGGTAAACACGATTTTACACAAAATTTTACAGAAAATAAAGCTAATAGTGACGCTCCTGAATTCAGCTACCTTTTTCTCGACAATTTTGAGGAAAATCTGTAAGAACCCAACACTTCTAAAACAACTTTTGACGAAACATTTGCCACCAGGAGTGGTTGAAGGGCGGTGATTGACAGCTAGGTCAGACGGACAGCCGTCATCGTCCAAAAATGAAAATCTCTTCATGATTTACATGACGAATTTCATGAAAACGTTTCAAATAACAGATAGGCTAAACTGCATGTTAATAGCTAGCTAATAGTAACTATGGTAACTAGCCCATAACCCTCGGCCCGTACCGAGTCTTGCTACATACGTACACGGGACCCGCACCTGTTTCCCCGGGCCCCACAAGTGAGAACAACCGCTACCCAACATTTCTCAATTTTCCTGATAAAAACTGCAAAACCTAACAGTGATGCTACTAGATGTCACAACATTTTGTCTGATAATTCTGAGGTAAACATGACGAGGAAAGTTAATTTTCTTGAAATTCTGACCGACGATGTAAGTAGCTAGTTTCCGATCCCAAGTTCCAAAGTTTTGACTACTTAAATTCAGTCTCAAAACTTTCAAATAAAATCCGCCAAACTGATCCAAAAGTGATACTACTAGATGTAACAACATTTTGTTGGATAATTCTATGACAAACATGAGGGGGTAAATAAATTCTTCTTCGAATTTTGACCGACAATATCCAACCAAGAAGGATAAAAATCAAACTTTGGTGACGTCAACAGTATGTACTTTGCGGACCGACCCGGTCTTTCGTTTTGTTTCTGACTGGAAATTTTTAAGAAATACGGAGAAAAATTACACATCCTGCTTTCACCGTAAAGAATAACGTCTTTGCAAACTAAGTATAAATTGATGAACATTAAAGGAATTTCTGACAGGAAAAGTTAGACATTCCTGACACGGATAACGCAATACGTCTAACCGTTATGCTAATTTGAACTGAACTTTACCTCAAATGCTCCGTCAGAAATATCTTAAAATCAACGAGAATGGGCCAGGACACACAACAGACTGCCCTACGCATGGTATACAAGGTACTGTGCTGGTAAAACATTTAATTCCACGAGAATTTCTCACCTCAATGTTGACGACTTGTAGGTGGCCATCATCAACTTGCTGTTGGATCTGGCCGGATCTGGTTCTGACTGGTCGGTTCTGACATCTCTGGGGCGCTAAGCGCCAAAAGTTTGTGTATCACGTGATGCGTTTGTCCAATCAGGTTGCTTGGTAGGGAAAATAAAACAGCTGGTAAACGCTGTAGAACGTGGATCGTGATTGGTCCGGCGACTTTGGACTATCACATTTTGCTCAGGTGAAATACAAACATTTTCTGTATCACCCCTCATGCAGCCATCCCCTTACTTCTACACGATGCGCACTCACACACCATACAAGAAGTACACAACAACAGTGGCGCTGATCATGACAGGCCCTTACTTCTACACGATGCGTACTCACACACCACACAAGAACAACAACAGTGGCGCTGATCATGACAGGCCTGGTATGAGATTGAGAGAGACGCGAAAACACTAAGAATTTGAAAGCAAATTTGTAACCGTAGATAAGCTTACCTCCGGCTTGTGGGTTTCTAGCAGAATCCTGCAGCCTAGCTCGTGATTCTCCGATCTTGAACCCTAACTAAGCTAAGCTAAGCTAGCGTAACGCTATATAGTAAGTTATAATTCCAAACTTGTCGGAACAGTCCTCAAACTGAAGTGGACCTCCGGCGCGCCAGCTGGAATGAACTGGAACATCCGGGGTCTTGACCCTTGACCCAAAACCTGGTTACACTTGTTCTCCATTCTTAGAAAATACGTCCGCTTGTCTTATAGACTCGGCGTGTCGGGGGGCCACAGTTCCCGCCACTGGGAGCGGATTTTGTGTGAAGGTTGGTCCTCATATAGCAATGCCACTTTTTATAGCTTTTTGGAACTTTTATTACGATACCACATTGCAGACTTACGTCTGAATGCCACTGTTCTGCAACCGTTAAGGTCGTGCGAAACACAACTCCTGGAGTTCACAGAAGAGTTGTTTGAGAACATGGTACGTGGTCAGCAGACGGACATCCTAGTGATGGACTTTGCAAAAGCGTTCGACAAAGTCAACCATAGTCTCTTACAACATAAACTTCACCACTATGGCATCCGGGGGGAGGTCAACGCTTGGATCACAGCCTTCCTTACCGACAGAACTCAAGCGGTGGTAGTTAATGGGGAGTGTTCAGACTTCGTCAGTGTAAAATCGGGTGTTCCTCAGGGCTCAGTCCTGGGGCCCTCGCTATTCTTGATCTACATCAACGATCTGCCATCTGTACTGACTTCATCGGCACGACTATTTGCCGATGATACGGCTGCGTACAACACCATCACCTCCACCCAAGACCAGGCCCTGTTACAACAGGACCTGGAGCAACTTGCTGAATGGGAGCAGAAATGGGATATGACGTTCCACCCGGGGAAGTGTCAGACACTGCGTGTGATTCGCAGTAGGAGACCCCTACAGTACGACTATCAGCTCCATGGTCACACCCTCAAGACGGTCCCTAGTGTTAAATACTTAGGTGTAACCATCACAAAAGACCTTACCTGGAAAGAACACATCAATAACCTTTGTAACAAAGCCAACAAGACTTTGGGCTTTTTGAAGAGGAACCTGAAGATCAGCTCTAGACGTATCAAAGAACTGGCCTACAAGACCTACGTACGACCCATACTTGAATATGCGGCGACTGTCTGGGACCCTTATTCCCAACAAGACATTGATAGGCTAGAGGCAGTTCAACGCAGGGCAGCGCGTTTCGTGATGAGGCGTTACAGGCACACCTCAAGTCCTACAGAAATGCTAGAGGACCTCAACTGGCCCAGTCTTCAGGCCCGAAGGAAGACAGCCCGACTTGCCATGCTGTACAGGATACAGCACAACATCGTCTGTACAGAAGGTCTCAGGGGCAAACTACAGCCTGCCCCAGTACGTGAGAGAAGGGTGCACGGCCAACAGTTTGTACAGCCAGGTGGTAGGACCCAGTACCGTATGGCCTCGTTTCTGCCACGCACAGTGAAGGATTGGAACGCTCTACCCCAGGCAACGGTGGAAGCCACAACTGTTGACACCTTTGTGTCTAAGGCTTCCAAACTACAGTAGAACATGACCTAGGTTGGTGACCTCTCGCCTCCTTCAACTAAAAGTGACAGAATGATCAACTCGATGATAGTGGTCACTTCAACTGGAAGAGGAAGAGGAACAAAATACACTTTACGTAAATCAGCACATTAGACTGCAAAAGTAAGAAAAAAAATAACTATGCCAAATAATAGGCCTGATAAAGACGGTCCTGCACAGTAGCACTCCATTTCCAGACATTGTTGATTGATTGATTGATTGGTTGATTGATTGATTGATGGATTGATTGATTGATTACATAATGTTGCATAATTAAGAAAGTGCTAGTATATCCTTTGATAGTTATGTAAGAAATCGAAAAGTATAAATGTACCTTGTAAATTGTTCTATGTCCAGACAGAAAGGTGTTCCTCTTAAGGTGTTCTTTTGATAGATGGGAGAAGCCGCTTGAGTACCAACAATATTAACATGTTGCTATGGTAATAAGAAGCTAAAACAATCAGACGTCCCAAGTTGAGGGATGTCCTTATAAGGTAAGGTCAAATTGCTGTAATTTATGACCATTAAAACCCTATGAATGACACATCAAGATTTTAGCTTTCTTTTTTAAAAGCACTGGAGGCCTACATACAGTCTTACAGACGGCAATCCTCATCCGAAATCAGCATCACTACCAGACGTCACGGCGTCTAATTTTTTCTTCTTCTCGTCTTGCATGTCTTACACATAAACAAGCCTTATCTCAGACAACATGATGTGCATTAGCTACATAGGGCACTCCGATAGGTAGCTTTAAAGCCCATTATACAGACATGATCTACACAGAACGCAATGCCGCAGCAAAGGTGAAACATCAATTTGACTTGGTTTTATGTATGGTACGAAGGTAATGAAGTCATTACAAGCCGCGACCAGACGTATAGCCTTAGCAATTGTTGCGATCATCATGCACTGAGCGTTTCATATTTAATGCATTATCAATTCGAGGATCGACTGTACTGCAGTAACATGATTTACCCTGACCGAAAATGGCACGTGGCATGCCCCCTATTTGTGTACCATATTATATAAACATGAAGCAGCTAACAGGCTCTCCTGCACAATACCATTGTGCCCTTCCTGCTTGTTACGGCCCTTAACGACCGTTCTGCCATGCCAGACAGCTGCTCCCAGCTCCACAGACACAACAACAACATCCCCGGGCCATAACAAGGCGCGACGCTGAGCCTTCTCCGGTTCCACACAAGATCACAGCACTACTCACTCTGACAACCGCAGAACTTCTGTCTAGGGCGCAAGTCTGTTCGCAGGACGAAGCCTTGGAAGGATGTTTACAGCTTTTTACCATATGGTATTGTGCCTGGAATCACTATGGTGGATGGTGGATGGGACAAAAGAAGTTGCGCAATGTCTAACCGCACGTTACGTAATACCAAGCTAATGTTATAAGAAAAGTGCATCTAAGTTCACTCTTTTTAGCATTGCTCGATTCGAGCTAGGTGAGCAAGTCATTAATAGTGCACACCCATGCCACCCAACTTAAGCTATTCCCATTTTGGCCTATGGCCAGCTTTTTTTAAAAGCTTTCTTGTTTTACCTGGTTCGAAGCCTTGGAAGGATATTTACAGATTTTTTAGCTTCAAACATGACTAAGCCTTCTTCGACTTGGCACTGCGTACGGACGGAAATGATCAAAGTTACAAAGCTTTTCCGACCAAAATTTGGACTCATTAGCCACACACGGACTCACAGGCCTAGGGGCAACAGTGCTTCCGTAATTAAATCCGATCCCCTACCTCTAACCACCAGTGCTTCCATAATTACATCCGATCCCCTACCCCTAACCGCCAGTGCTTCCATAATTACATCCAATCCCCTACCCCTAACCCCCATTCATTCGATGACGCATCACGCATATTGTATTTGTTATTGTCTGGAAAACTAAAGATAAGGACCTGAAAGTCCGTGGGTTGTCAACCATACAGGAGTAATAATGCAGATAAATCCCTGCACTCTGTCTCCAGGCAGAGTTGAACATAACGGCAATAATCATCCACCAAACTACCTGTCAAATGGTTCAGTAACTACCATACATCACCTGATGGAATATGAGAGGTGCCGTCTAGGTACGTATGGCTGCAACATGAGTGGAATGGTCTAGATACCTGTGGCTGCAACATGAACCCAGCGGTATAGTCTAGCTACCTGTGGCAGGAAAATTACCCTAATACCCACCCACCCCAAAGTTAACCCTATAGCTTAAACCCTATCAACCCCCTCAATATCACAGTTAACCCACACCCCCTCTATCTCACACTGTTAACCCACCCCCCTCAATCTCACACTGTTACCCCCCTCAATCTCACACTGTTATCCCACACCCCCTCAATATCACACTGTTAACCCACACCCCCTCTATCTCACACTGTTAACCCACCCCCCTCAATCTCACACTGTTAACCCACCCCCTCAATCTCACAGTTACCCCCCCTCCGCTCAATCTCACACTGTTACCCCACACCCCCTCAATCTCACAGTTAACCCACACCCCCCTCAATCTCACACTGTTACCCCCCTCAATCTCACACTGTTAACCCACACCCCCTCAATATCACACTGTTAACCCACACCCCCTTTATCTCACACTGTTAACCCACCCCCCTCAATCTCACACTGTTAACCCACCCCCCTCAATCTCACACTGTTAACCCACACCCCCTCAATATCACACTGTTAACCCACCCCCCTCAATCTCACACTGTTAACCCACCCCCCTCAATATCACACTGTTAACCCACCCCCTCAATCTCACAGTTACCCCCCCCTCCGCTCAATCTCACACTGTTACCCCACACCCCCTCAATCTCACACAGTTAACCTACACCCCCTCAATCTCACACTGTTAACCCACCCCCTCAATCTCACACTGTTAACCCACCCCCCTCAATCTCACACTGTTACCCCCCCCCCAGTAGAAGCCGGCAGTAGATGTTGCTAAGTATGTGTAAAATAAATGCAGAAGGCCGCAATTTGTTAAAGAGGTTCCTTTCACAGAAACGATGTATTTCATCTCTTTTAGATGTTGCTAAGCATGTTATGCATGGTATTTAATATTGTAAAGGCGTTTCATGCACATTATCTAATCCTGATAAGCGCTTATCATGCACAGCATTGATGGCTGATTGATGTGTTACATCAAGGAGCTTCTACAACAGAAGCTCCTTGGTTACATGTAGTGTATATGTGCACTGTCTGCTTCACGCTGTTCTATAAGATGAGGGACTGACACCGACCTGGATCGTGTTTTGGGTACAGAGGAATGGATGTAGTTTTGCTAGTTTCCTTCATTGGACTTGTTTGTATGCACTTTACGGTTTACTCCAAAGTACCGCACCATGTTTTCCACAGTCACTCTTTCCGTCAATCAATGAACGTCTGAATAAAACATCAGACATCAGACTTTTCATATCATTCAAGTTCCTGCAATTCAGCACTTCCATTCACGGATCTCGTGTCAGCTTCTGTAGCTCAGCACATTTGGTAGTGGCCGAGAGGGGGAAGGTGCTGCCATGAAGCTGCCAGTGAGCCGGCCCGCCAGGAAAGGCGCTATAATGCCTGTCAAACCAGCGCCAAATCAACACCATTCATGTGACGTGACCAGAAACCTGGGAAATAAGCTGGCTTCTTGAAGGGCATTTATCATGTCAGACTCTCCAGTCTGAGCTGTTTGGCAGCTGCGGTGCCTGTATCAGCTGTTTGGCCGGCAGCTGCGGTGCCTGTATCAGATCAAGGAGCTTCTACAACGGTGTAGAAGCTCCTTGATCAGATACGGCTCCACGAACAGGCGCTGCCTTATAGCTTGTAGATTTGTCTTTGTTAGGTTTGTGGTAGGTGCATTTGTTGTCACACTGATTTAATCAAGAAAAAAATGTCGCTTTTTATAAAAACCCACACCTTTAACAGGAAAATGTGTTTGTCTGATGACCATATATAGTTCAACCTGAAGAAACCGATCCAGATTTACTGACATTTGTCGCAACTTCTACACAATACCAGTTTCAAAATACCTCCGCACAGCGCTCCGAGGCAAAATACGATATGCAGGGCGCTCAGAGGTGAAAATTATCCTTGTTCAGGTAAAATGCGCTTCCCAAAGTTTGCTCTAAAGTTTCCCCTAAGAACCATATGCATGTTGTGGTGATTAGATATGACAACATCGGCGCCACTGACATCATCAGCCGCGCATGTTCATACATGTGCGGACGTGCGCTTCAGTATTTCTGATAACAACAAAAATGAGACACCAGGTTTTCTCTAATATCGACGTCATGATATCCATGGTAACAAGTTGAAGGTCTTGTAACCAGATGTGTGCTTTGTCTGCCTCCCGTTCGCCCAGCGGCGCCTGGCTCATTAGGTATTCATGACGCGTCTGCAGCGCTGCTCTAACCGCCGTGCGCAGGCTGAGGAGGCGGCCGTGTCAGCTCCGCGGAGCCGCGCTGCTCCCGGGTTCCGGCAAACGGCGTGACAGCGGAGCGTCAGGAACAGATGTGTAAGAACATGGTGCGTGTAACAAAATCTCCTTAAACAGGTGAGCAGACTGTTTTCTTGGGTTTGGGGTGTAAGGAAGAGTTACGCCGGTATCGGCATTGGCCTTCAAGGTGACTGGTCAGGTTCGGAAGATTTCTGTGGGGGCGGCAGCCACTTCTTAAATAAGAACTGTTCATTACAGCGAGGCTCTGTGTATTGATTGACTTTCAGCTGATAAGGCACAACTTCATCGTCCATTTCAGCCGATAACAGCATATCTGTTACCTTCAGGGAAGGCCTGTTTTCCACTTGGCATTCGTTTTGCACAACTCTGTCGCCATGCCCATGGCTCTCCCCGCAGACTTCGCTAATCTAACGTTTCACTCTAATCACAAACGACGGCGCGCGGAGGGAGGATGTTAGGGTGCGCGTCTTGGGCCTTCCTCGGGTGCCATTCTGTTTTCTTAAGTCCAAGCGCTAAAGACATGTGCACTATCTACCTCGTTCGCATACTAGATTAACATACTGCAGAATGCAAAGGGATATACAAAGATGCATACATACATATATATATATATATATATGTATGTATGTATATATATATATACAGAGATAGAGAGCTTTGTTGTTTACTAATTATGCTGTTCACCAATTATGACATTTTAGATATTTAGACACTACCCTTGATTTTTCCCATGCCTGTTTGTGTCCCAAGACGCCTACTTGTTTTTCCTGTCATGTGATGCTCTGCTTTAGGAAGTCTTGTCCTGATTGTCAAGCTGAATGCAAATCACGACCTCTTCCCTTTCATCTAGAGTTGGGAGTCCTCTAGAGATTTTGCAATTACCGTTGTCATCAAGGTTAAATCCGGCACCCGTTAGGCTCTAGCTCTCATTCCGTGTAATCAACCCTTTAGATATGGTGAGTGATACATTTTGTACCTTCATCCTTGCATGCTGGAGCAGGCTGATGCGTCACCGTATAACAGACAGGGACCCCGACGGCTTTTATCACGTTATTCAGCAGCTAATATCTATGGGAAAATTAAGCTGCGGGTTTCTTTCATGTACTTATACTTGTCATAAAAATCAATGCTAATACACTCTGTGGAAAGGAAACGTAGGGCCCTGCCTACAGACAACCCGTCGCTAATACACTCTGTGGAAAGGAAACGTAGGGCCCTGCCTACAGACAACCCATCGCTAATACACTCTGTGGAAAGGAAACGTAGGGCCCTGCCTACAGACAACCCGTCGCTAATACACTCTGTGGAAAGGAAAAGTAGGGCCCTGCCTACAGACAACCCGTCGCTAATACACTCTGTGGAAAGGAAAAGTAGGGCCCTGCCTACAGACAACCCGTCGCTAATACACTCTGTGGAAAGGAAAAGTAGGGCCCTGCCTACAGACAACCCGTCGCTAATACATGCACTCTGTGTGGGGAGGAGAATGGATCTGATATGAACAATCTGCTATACATGCATGCGGCTTTGCAGGAGGTACGGCCGCTCCATATGGCTTGCAACTGCACCGATCTAACATGTACGCACTACAGCATACACCCCATATGGCTTGCAACTGCACCGATCTAACATGTACGCACTACAGCACACACTCCATATGGCTTCCAACTGCACCGATCTAACATGTACGTACTACAGCATACACTCCATATGGCTTGTAACTGCACCGATCTAACATGTACGCACTACAGCATACACCCCATATGGCTTGCAACTGCACCGATCTAACATGTACGCACTACAGCACACACTCCATATGGCTTCCAACTGCACCGATCTAACATGTACGCACTACAGCATACACTCCATATGGCTTGTAACTGCACCGATCTAACATGTACGCACTACAGCATACACCCCATATGACTTGCAACTGCACCGATCTAACATGTACGCACTACAGCACACACTCCATATGGCTTCCAACTGCACCGATCTAACATGTACGCACTACAGCATACACTCCATATGGCTTGTAACTGCACCGATCTAACATGTACGCACTACAGCATACACTCCATATGGCTTGCAAGTGCACCGATCTAACATGTACGCACTACAGCATACACTCCATATGGCTTGTAACTGCACCGATCTAACATGTACGCACTACAGCATACACTCCATATGGCTTGTAACTGCACCGATCTAACATGTACGCACTACAGCATACACTCCATCAGGCTTGCAACTGCACCGATCTAACATGTACTCACTACAGCATACACTCCATCTGGCTTGCAACTGCACCGATCTAACATGTACGCACTACAGCATACACTCCATATGGCTTCCAACTGCACCGATCTAACATGTACGCACTACAGCATACACTCCATATGGCTTGTAACTGCACCGATCTAACATGTACGCACTACAGCATACACTCCATATGGCTTGCAACTGCACCGATCTAACATGTACAGCATACACCCCATATGGCTTGCAACTGCACCGATCTAACATGTACACACTACAGCACACACTCCATATGGCTTCCAACTGCACCGATCTAACATGTACGCACTACAGCATACACTCCATATTGCGGCCCATTCTCAGTGACACGCGACGTGCACTTTATAGTAAGCAACAACTCTACAAGTTTCTTTCTGTAACTCGAAGGCGCTAGGCTAGGGATGTCCGTCGGAAGCCAAGAGAACAGTAATATAATCCGCACATACTGCCAGCAACGCGGAGACGGTATTAAACGGCGCAATTAACCTGTCAAAAGCCTGCCATGCTCAATAAAGATATGTTTATCTTCTCTGGTTCAGATTCCTCACAGAATTTGAAACTATTCAGAACCTTTTAGAATGCTGCAGCCTGACACGGCACGGCACCAACAGTCTTATTTACTGTATAACTTGTTCAGCGCAATGCAGGTTCACGCTGTATTTGATTGAATGCAACATAAAAGGCCTGAGCTCCACAATACTGTTCCTATCGGACATCATCCATTATGTCGGGATGAAAGATGGCGAGCTTAGCGCTCTGGACCTGATCTCGTCATGATGGACAGCCCGACAAGGAAGCGACCGGATCAATTTGCGTCACTCCTATAGATCCACACTGAGGAGTGACCCCCGGGTCATGTGTGATGTTTCCATCTTCCCGGCTGTTCCGGGATGTTCGCAGTTTCCGCCGCGCTGTCTCCGGTTTCTCCACGGGCTGCAGGCGGGGATTATACATCTTCTAATGACAGGTAACCTCACGTGGATCTTCCCACGGCTGCAGGCAGGGATACACCGCGTCACTCAGGCTCCTAAGCAGTGGAGCTGGGCTCAGCGGGCCATCAACATACACACGACTCCGTAACGCGTTACCCAGGCTCTTATGCAGTGGAGCTAGGCTCAGCGGGCCATCAACATACACACGACTCCGTAACGCGTTACTCAGGCTCTTATGCAGTGGAGCTGGGCTCAGCGGGCCACCAACATACACACGACTCCGTAACACGTTACTCAGCAGTGGAGCTGGGCTCAGCGGGCCATCAACATACACACGACTCCGTAACGCGTTACTCAGCAGTGGAGCTGGGCTCAGCGGGCCACCAACATACACACGACTCCGTAACACGTTACTCAGGCTCCTAAGCAGTGGAGCTGGGCTCAGCGGGCCATCAACATACACACGACTCCGTAACGCGTTACTCAGCAGTGGAGCTGGGCTCAGCGGGCCTGCGACATACACACGACTCCGTAACGCGTTACCCAGGCTCTTATGCAGTGGAGCTGGGCTCAGCGGGCCTGCGACATACACACGACTCCGTAACACGTTACCCAGGCTCCTAAGCAGTGGAGCTGGGCTCAGCGGGCCACCAACATACACACGACTCCGTAACGCGTTATTCAGGCTCCTAAGCAGTTGAGCTGGGCTCAGCGGTCCTGCGACATACACACGACTCCGTAACGCGTTACTCAGGCTCCTAAGCGGTGGAGCGAGGCTAAGCTGGCCACCAACATACACACGACTCCGTAATATGTTACTCAGGCTCCTACGTTGTTTTCTAACACTAATGTACTTCCATGATGATAAGTGATAACGATCAGTGACTCCAAACAGAAACATCGACCTGCCCAGTTAAACTGAGACGAAGTTCTCTTCAGTTGGCATTTTTCTCAAGGCTGTTTATTTCGGAACAAGACGCCTCAAGACTCCATGTCCCCACAAGGTTCGCGGCTTGCGCACGTCCGGATTGATCAGGGGGGATTGTGAGAAAAAGGCCAAGTCTTGTCAAGAAAATCACTTTGTGGGAACTTGGAGACGCCGGCCGTTTGTCTTGTTCGTTGGTTCGATACTCCGGGATGTGCAGAGAGAAGATTCGGGGATCTTCCCCTGACGACGTTATTATCAGCACGAATCAGTTCTGTTCGGTAAAAGGCCATGCAAGTATCGGTACAGTGAATGGCATCTGTATTCATAGTGAGAATGTTCGAACTAATAAGTTGCTGGATTGCAGAAGGTATAGAGGTTCATTTCTGTGCAGCGCTGCGCGGTTTCCAGGTTTTGTCCATAACATTCATTCCTGGCGAAAGTCGCGCACGTAAATGTCCGGTCATTACGCCAGCGGCTCCCATTAGCAATAACCAGAGTAAGCTTGGACGTGACTGTTAATAATAAGGCATCTCTGGCAATAGCAGTGGGAAATCATGAAAATTCGTCTTTGTTTCTTTCATGTTGAATAAAAAAAAATCATGAAAAGGGGCCCGGGTGGACAAAGTTAAGGTCTGTGTACAGGGAACCCAGCCAAGAGTTCACTCCGTGGAGCAGGAGCCTACAACGTTTGGTTTAATAACGGTGCGCTCTTCTCCGTCCTCAGCTCGGCTTTGTAGGCAAATCCTACAGCATTTGGTTAACGGCGAGCTCTTGTCTGTCCTACGTGACTTGCGTGTACATGTGCTTCGCTCAGAGAGAAGTTCAGCACTAATGAAACCGGCCTTCAGAGGAAGGACTAGTCAGATGGCGTGTTTGGGCCGTCGCTGTTCACCGTGTGGCAGAGATGACCCGCTGTCATGGTTGCATTGATTGGAACGCTCATGTGGTAGGGACAGTGTTGCATTCCAAAACGTATTATTCGTTTTGGAATAGGCCACGTTTTAGAATACAAAAGGCATTCCCCTTCGTTGCAGTCCCAATCTTGGTACAGCTGGACCACGATTTGGAATGTCCATAACGTGGCCGACCACACCGTTAATCACGGTGGCTGCAGTACAGCAATGATTAATCAGTCACGTGGCCAGAGCAGACACGAAACGGAATATTCCAAAACGTGCCTCAGACATGTGGAGTTGGAAAAGTGGGATTCCAAAACCACAACTTGTGTGGAGTTTATGCTTTGTTTGGAACAAGTTCCATATACTGAGCCGATACCAACCTTTCTTACAGGTCTGTGCGACCCCGCAGCCCCCCTCACATATGTGACCATGCAACCCCCCCCAGATGTCTGACCCTGCAACCCCACCTCAGATATGTGACCCTGCAGCCCCATCAGATGTGTGACCCTGGAACCCCCCAGACTGATGTGTTATCAACATCATCTATCTAAAATCGAAACGTGTTAAGTAGATACACGTAGCTGGCAGACACTAACATCCAGCTAGCAGCTTCTGACTGCGCGTTTGAAGCCCGGACCGATTCTGTAGGTGCCGAGAGTTGGCGAGGTATTTATAATAAATTCTAATGGAAATTGATGTCAGCCCTGGGGGCATGCAGCTCGCCTACCTTCCTCCCAGCTCGTTCCCGGATGTTGTAACGTGTACCATGTAGACGTAATTTGATGTGGCCTGGCCTGTTATTGACACGACTTTGATAAATTGCCTCGGCAAAATGATTATTTCATTCTGCCGCTAGAACCTCCACGCGACTATTGATTTGCGCATATATATCAATGGTTACCATCATATCTTTTAGGGCACAGTTTAGGACACAATCCCACCAATGATAGGGTTAGGGTTAATGAATATTTGGAACCGAAGATTATAAGAAATCAAAATGCGCATTTCTGCGCTGCTGCTTGTTTTCCAGCCATTGGTGACGCACGTCAGGCCTGAGAAGTCTGGTCGTTACGATAGCGGCTCCCAGCGGCATCAAACGCGTCTTCTCTCGTAACACACTGAACATGACGGTAATGGACGGAAAGCAATGAACTTCAAACGCACTTCAGCAAACATTAAGACGGGTGCTCAAATTTTACTTAAGTCCAACGCGCGGGGAGGCTGGTACTAACCAAAAGCTCGGGTTACAGCTTCCTTTGTAGGGTGGAAATCCTGAGGCGTCTCGTTAACGATGTGCGTGGTTCCTTCTAAGCTAACCAGGATGCGCTTCCCAGTAAACAAAAGCTCAATAGCTTAGATGCGCCTTTGTTGAGTAGGAATCCTATGTGCACTTGGCTCTTTTGCTTTTGAAATCTACGCGAAGCAAAAACAAACGACGTTTTCAGTGGTTTGAAATTCGCCACGTTAGCTCTGTTTACGCCTTCTTCCAGTTTCCCATTGTATGAGGCATCAGTCAGTCCCATAGTTGACGAACCTTAAGTGCGGAAATGCGTCTCACTTGCCAGGAGCACAACCTGAGCACCACATCACACTTCCTTCCCTCCGCCAACAGATGACAGGACACGGAGTCTAACGGATTTCGCCATGGAGATGGATTTGCCGACGGTATCCTCGACTCCATGGATATTTCTACCAAGTACTTCACAGCCCGCTTTCTATGGCGAGCTGAACGCCACGATCAGCAGGGGGCAGAACACCACCGAGCCGGCCTGGGGACAGCTCGGGCCAGAGGCCTTCCTGGTGCCGATATTCTTCGCCATCATCATGGTGGTCGGACTGGTCGGCAACTACCTGGTCATCTACATCATAGTGAGGAACAAGGAGATGCACACGGTAAGGCAGCAGTAGTTAGGTTTACCTGGTCATCTACATCATAGTGAGGAACAAGGAGATGCACACGGTAAGGCAAGCAGTAGTTAGAACTACCTGGTCATCTACATCATAGTGAGGAACAAGGAGATGCACACGGTAAGGCAGCAGTAGTTAGAACTACCTGGTCATCTACATCATAGTGAGGAACAAGGAGATGCACACGGTAAGGCAGCAGTAGTTAGGTTTACCTGGTCATCTACATCATAGTGAGGAACAAGGAGATGCACACGGTAAGGCAAGCAGTAGTTAGAACTACCTGGTCATCTACATCATAGTGAGGAACAAGGAGATGCACACGGTAAGGCAGCAGTAGTTAGGACTACCTGGTCATCTACATCATAGTGAGGAACAAGGAGATGCACACGGTAAGGCAGTAGTAGTTAGGACTACCTGGTCATCTACATCATAGTGAGGAACAAGGAGATGCACACGGTAAGGCAGCAGTAGTTAGGACTACCTGGTCATCTACATCATAGTGAAGAACAAGGAGATGCACACGGTAAGGCAGCAGTAGTTAGGACTACCTGGTCATCTACATCATAGTGAGGAACAAGGAGATGCACACGGTAAGGCAGTAGTAGTTAGGACTACCTGGTCATCTACATCATAGTGAGGAACAAGGAGATGCACACGGTAAGGCAGCAGTAGTTAGGACTACCTGGTCATCTACATCATAGTGAGGAACAAGGAGATGCACACGGTAGAGCATCTAGGTGCTAATTGTTTGTTGGAGAGATCTATCTAGGTTCTCATTTTGTTTTATTGTTTTATAAGCTTTATTGACATATTTGATTTCTATGCTCCATGGGAGCTGTAACCACCAGGTAAACATATGCTGGTGTACATGTTACATGTTCTAGCACTATCTAGCGAAGTGAAGCGGGTGCATTATGCTTGTGTCGCACAGGTGACGAACTATTTCATCCTGAACTTGGCCGTGACAGACCTGTCCTTCCTGGTGTTCGTCGTGCCCTTCACCGCCAGTACCTACCCCCTCACGAGCTGGGTCTTTGGACAGTTCATGTGCAAGTTCGTCATATACTACAGCCAGGTAGGTGCAATTTTAGCATATACTACAGCCAGGTAGGCGCAAGTTTGTCATATACTATAGCCAGGTATGTGCAATTTTAGCATATACTACAGCCAGGTAGGCGCAAGTTAGTCATATACTATAGCCAGGTATGTGCAATTTTAGCATATACTATAGCCAGGTAGGCGCAAGTTCGTCATATACTATAGCCAGGTAGGCGCAAGTTCGTCATATACTATAGCCAGGTATGTGCAATTTTAGCATATACTATAGCCAGGTATGTGCAAGTTTGTCATATACTATAGCCAGGTATGTGCAATTTTAGCATATACTATAACCAGGTATGTGCAATTTTAGCATATACTACAGCCAGGTATGTGCAATTTTAGCATATACTACAGCCAGGTATGTGCAATTTTAGCATATACTACAGCCAGGTAGGCGCAATTTTAGCATATACTACAGCCAGGTATGTGCAATTTTAGCATATACTACAGCCAGGTAGGCGCAAGTTCGTCATATACTATAGCCAGGTATGTGCAATTTTAGCATATACTACAGCCAGGTAGGCGCAAGTTCGTCATATACTATAGCCAGGAAGGCGCAAGTTCGTCATATACTATAGCCAGGTAGGCGCAAGTTTGTCATATACTATAGCCAGGTAGGTGCAATTTTAGCATATACTACAGCCAGGTAGGTGCAATTTTAGCATATACTATAGCCAGGTATGTGCAATTTTAGCATGTGTGTTTTACTGTCACAGAGAAAATCGCGTTGCTGTACTGTTCGCTTGTGTGTTTTATTATCACAGAGAAAATCGCGTTGTTGTTGTTCGCTTGTGCGTTTTAGTATCACAGAGAAAATCGCGTTGTTGTACTGTTCGCTTGCTAATGTGTGTTTTACTATCATAGAGAAAATCGCGTTGCTGTAATGTTCGCTTGTGTGTTTTATTATCACAGAGAAAATTGCGTTGTTGTTGTTCGCTTGTGTGTTTTATTATCACAGAGAAAATCGCGTTGTTGTTGTTCGCTTGTGTGTTTTACTATCAAAGAGAAAATCGCGTTGTTGTTGTTCGCTTGTGTGTTTTATTATCACAGAGAAAATCGCGTTGTTGTACTGTTCGCTTGTGTGTTTTACTATCAAAGAGAAAATCGCGTTGTTGTACTGTTTGCTTGTGCGTTTTACTGCCACAGATCACGGTGACGGCCACGTGTATCACCCTGACTGCCATGTCCGTGGATCGCTACTTCGCTATCGTCCATCCCATCAAGTCCAAACAGTGGCGAACTCCGCGCATGGCAAAAGTCGTCAGTGCTGGTGTGTGGCTAGGTGAGAGGGCATAAACTAACAGCCTTACAAACTAACAAACAAACATATAGCTGAGGATACACACAACAACTGCGCACCAAAAACACATATTATAAAACCAATAAAGCAGAGCGTGTTTCGAATATTTAGGTAAATGATGTCCTTATCTGCATTCATATTTTGCTCAGTTAGATTAATTGTATGAAAGTCCAATCAAGGAAAATTCCAAACATTCATAATTTGCATATGATTACGTGCATCTATAGCAACGCTCATACATGCCCAAAATTATTCTAAAACATTGATTCTTTCTTGAGCTATCTTGCGATTACAACAAACCCCTCCTGCAGTACCAAAACAGGCTGCTAGGAGGCCCAAACCCGTGCTACTTATTCTTGACTACAGAAGATAGAATCTATACTGGTAGAACAGAAGGTATAAAAAGTTTCGCTACAGTACGAATGAAAGGAGCGAGGTGGCCGAAAAATGACCTCAGGCTTTACATTGTCAAGACCTACCGACATACTAGATATCCCCAAAATCCATTTATAGCTTATTAAGGTTTAACTGGCCATAGTACTATTACAGGAACACAAACACAGAGACCCGGCAGAACTATACCTCCGATGTTCCGATTTGCCATTTGCCATCACCAGACGAGTACAGATACACGACTAATGCATGTAACGATGTATTCAGTCTGCAGAAGGTGTTTGTAACGCGCTAGTAACGCGCTAGTAACGCACTAGTAACGCGCTCTCTAACCCCTCCAGGGTCTATCGTGGGCTCGCTGCCGATGGCCATCTACTCCCGCCTGGAGCCGTACGACTACTACGGCCGGCAGGAGGTGTACTGCGCCATGTTCTACCCCAACAACACCTGGGAGGCTGGATACATGACTTACACGTTCGTCGCTGCCTACATCCTGCCGGTACGTTTGGTTTAAACTGCAGTAGTGTTTACTCTACCTACATCCTGCTGGGATGTTTCATGTTAACTGTCTTAGTGATAATAATAACAACCTGCCATGGTGATAACAGTACCTACATCCTGCCGTAGTGATAACAGTACCTACATCCTGCCGTAGTGATAACAGTACCTACAACCTGCCGTAGTGATAACAGTACCTACAACCTGCCGTAGTGATAACAGTACCTACATCCTGCCGTAGTGATAACAGTACCTACAACCTGCCGTAGTGATAACAGCAGCTACAACCTGCCATGGTGATAACAGTGCCTACATCCTGCCGTAGTGATAACAGTACCTACATCCTGCCGTAGTGATAACAGTACCTACATCCTGCCGTAGTGATAACAGTACATGCATCCTGCCGTAGTAATAACAGTACCTACATCCTGCCGTAGTTATAATACACGAGAGGAGAGACTGAATGGCTTACATGCCGTCTGTCCGCAGGTCGCCATCATCACGGTGTGCTACAGCCAGATGCTGCGGCGCCTCTGGACGCGGGTCGCTCCCGACGGCGGTCTCAGCGAGACGGACCGGATCATGCCCCGCAGGTAAGGGCGGCCCCGCAGGTAAGGACCGGATCATGCCCCGCAGGTAAGGACCGGATCATGCCCCGCAGGTAAGGCCCGGATCATGCCCCGCAGGTAAGGACCGGATCATGCCTCGCAGGTAAGGACCGGATCATGCCCCGCAGGTAAGGACGGCACTGCAACGGGATAAACACGACATTAGGCCCAAACGGTCATTCCGAAAAAAAAACAATCATAACTAAAATCGGCATCAGTCCATTTCCTACTGAAGCCACTTCTGTTTGCTTCCGCAGATCTAACCAGAACGCCATGCTTGCTTCCGCAGATCTAACCAGAACGCCATGCTTGTTTCTGCAGATCTAACCAGAACGCCATGCTTGTTTCTGCAGATCTAACCAGAACGCCATGCTTGTTTCTGCAGATCTAACCAGAACGCCATGCTTGTTTCTGCAGATCTAACCAGAACGCCATGTTTATTCTAACCAGAACGCCATGCTTGTTTCTGCAGATCTAACCAGAACGCCATGCTTGTTTCTGCAGATCTAACCAGAACGCCATGCAGCAGAAGCGGCGCACCACGCGGATTGTGCTGGTGGTTGTGGTGTGTTTCACGATGTGCTGGGGGCCCATCATGATCCTCAACCTGGTGAAGAGTTACCACCACGCCTTCCCGCTCAGCTTCCACATGGCCTGTGTCAAGATCTGGGCCCACTGCATGTCGTACGCCAACTCCTCCGTCAATCCGTTTGTGTACGCCTTCATGGGGGGCAACTTCCGCAAGGCCTTCCGCAAGTCCTTCCCGCGTTGCTTCCGGCGAGCTCGCGTGGCGCCGCAGGCGGAGGAGCCCTACTCCAACAGCGACCATCTCAGCCTGCTGTCCCGCCGGCAGGGCGCCACCCAGCGGCAGACGCTCCCACTGCAGCCCATCAACGGAGGAGGGGACGCAAGCCTGGGCACCATGAGCCTGGCTATGTAGGCACCATAAGCATAATCAGCCTGGCTATGTAGGCGCCATGAGCCCAGCTATGTAGGCACCATAAGCCCGGCTATGTAGACACTATGAGCCCAGCTATGTAGACACCATCAGCCCGGCTATGTAGGCACCATGGGCACCATAAGCCCGGGTATTTAGGCACCATCAGCCCGGGTATGTAGGCACCATAAGCCCGGCTATGTAGGCACCATAAGCCCGGCTATGTAGGCGCCATGAGCCCGGCTATGTAGGCACCATGGGCACCATAAGCCCGGCTATGTAGGCACCATAAGCCCGGCTATGTAGGCGCCATGAGCCCGGCTATGTAGGCACCATGGGCACCATGAGCCCGGCTATGTAGGCACCATCTGCCTGGCTGAACACCAGCACCATAAACAAACCACACCAATTATAACTGAGGAAAGGAATCATGCCAAATAATGCCTTAGTTGCATAATTGTTGAGGAAAGTATATGATTCCACTATATATTCCATAACTATAGGGATTCAATATACGTAACATATGTAATTATAGCGGGTGGAACATCAGCTACATTACCGGACAATTATACCAATTAAAATACGGGCTTAATTTGCATAATTAATGTAAAATGTTAGTTACAGGTGAACATCGCAATGCATAGATTATGTTAATGTCCATCACTATTCATAGATTATCTTTTTGTGAAAGCAATTTGCATGATTAGTGATGTTTAAATAAGATTCTGCCGGGTAGAGAAGACCATCACTTGAAATGGATTATACTAAATACATCATTCTTTCGATAATCAAGGACGCAAGAATACAAAGTTACAAAAGCTCTGAATATCTTACGGAGGTATGAGGTCTCAGAACTCTTCTTGTATATATGCTTTGCCGATATTTGTAAAACGATTCAAGCTGTCATCGTTCTGTGGTGTGTATCATGGTGAAGGAACAAGCCGCGTATTTCTGTACTGTGCACTGATTTTGTCTTAAGAGTGAAATCTATAAATCTGTATTGTGAGTTGATGCAGTGTTATTTGGCAAGGTGTACGATCCCTCATTCGGTGCTGCTTTAGGGTATTTTGCAATGTTATATCATACACTAGATATACTTGAAATAGTATTCAATGTACTTGAAATAGTATTCACGTCTACACTTAAGAAATGGCATCTAACATTCTGTATTTATGCGCTGCGTTTGTTTGTTTGTTTGTTTGTTTGTTTGAACCAATCTTAATTCATGCGTACTTGTAAGAATACCTAATCTCAGATATTGTGTCGTGTATAGGCAGTATTATATATGGTGCATAGGCAGTATTATGTATGGTGCATAGGCAGTATTATGTATGGTGTACTGGGGAGGATGCTTCTTACCCCTATTCTTGTCCTCGCCTGTGATGTACGAGCAAACTGAGAAGTCTAACAATACGAATGATATATACTACTTAAGCTGGTGTGTTACGCAGAAGGGCGGTTATACCGGCTATACAGGTACAGATACTATACTTAGGTGGGTTGTAGGAATGGATTGGAGAGATTCGCTTAGAAGCCACTTGCAGACAAAACTAGATGGTGGAACGGCGAAGAGCTAGGAAGGCTTGTAGGAACCTCACACCAACGCAACGTTTATCAAACATGGAAAAGAGTCTGAACTGCTTATAATACAGATGCGCCTGTTGTACATACTATATATGGAATTCGATGTTTGATGTCAATAAATAGAGACGGATGTAGACATTGCTTCTGACTGCTTTCAATGTAATTTTCTTCGCTGTTATTTATCTTCCTACTCTTTTCCGTCATTTTGTTTCTCTTCACCATATCAGTATCATTTTGATCCTTTTTCCTCCCCATAGATGCCATTTGTGGCTGGTTATTTCCTCCCCCATAGATGCCATTTGTGACTGGTTATTTCCTCCCCCATAGATGCCATTTGTGACTGGTCATTTCCTCCCCCATAGATGCCATTTGTGGCTGGTTATTTCCTCCCCCATAGATGCCATTTGTGACTGGTCATTTCCTCCCCCATAGATGCCATTTGTGACTGGTCATTTCCTCCCCCATAGATGCCATTTGTGACTGGTCATTTCCTCCCCCATAGATGCCATTTGTGGCTGGTTATTTCCTCCCCCATAGATGCCATTTGTGACTGGTCATTTCCTCCCCCATAGATGCCATTTGTGACTGGTTTTTTCCTCCCCCATAGATGCCATTTGTGGCTGGTTATTCCCTCCCCCATAGATGCCATTTGTGACTGGTCATTTCCTCCCCCATAGATGCCATTTGTGACTGTTTTTTTCCTCCCCCATAGATGCCATTTGTGGCTGGTTATTCCCTCCCCCATAGATGCCATTTGTGACTGGTTATTTCCTCCCCCATAGATGCCATTTGTGACTGGTTATTTCCTCCCCCATAGATGCCATTTGTGACTGGTTATTTCCTCCCCCATAGATGCCATTTGTGACTGGTTATTGCCTCCCCCATAGGTGCCATTTGTGGCTGGTTATTGCACACTAAACGCCGTTCCAGGCTTGCCGCGGGACAACTCTGCACGGGAGAATATTTAACCAACTTTTCTTCTACATTATCCTCTACAAATCAACTGTAGGGAAATGTACCCAGGCAAGGCAAGCCAGATATGTCGTCACAGGTGGGGCAATTTAAAACCAAGAGATTTTATCGTTTATTTAGTACCGAGAAGGGAAATCACTTTAACTGCCTGTTACTGGAGTTGGGCTTACCAGTGGGAAGACAGTAACAGACGCCCGCGCACGGGTTGACATTGACAGATGCAGTATGCTACCCCGCATATCCACAGGGCAATCCCTCCTCTTATCATCAGTGACGAACGGAATCTACAGGTGAACAGGCATTTATCCAAAACTATGCATTGATATGTAAATGTAATGAAGACAAATTTAAGAGAGTCAATAGGAAACAAAAACTGACTTTGTATTAGCTTTGTCATATTATTATTTTTCTGTTTCTTATGGACTGTCTAAAATTTATCGTCACCTCATTATGTTTACCTTCGCAGAAGGAAAACGTTGCCTTGTTGCTCTGTTTCTTCTTCTTCTTCTCAAAACAAATAAGGTCAGTGACCTGGACAAGACGGCTGTCACCATGGTAACTGGTCCTGTAGCTGACGTCCTGTGGTGTTAAATTACATTATGTAGCATTATGTAGTTTGCTAGGCTAGACCATGTGAAGGTAAACATTATCTATTTGCTTTGGAAATGTTACCTTTCTAGTTTACATATTTATTCCTTTCTAGTTTCTTGATAAATACCTCTTCAACTACAGAAAAGTACTGGATGCTTCTTGAAACGTCTGACAGTTTCCAAAATCTATCCAGTAACCATTTTATTTCATTGTGTATATCTTCTTCAGTGTACAAGACTGAAAGTCTGTTTCTTTAACAAAATAACAAAGACGAAAACCCTTACCTGTAACATCCGGCAGCACAAAGGCAACATTTCACAGGAAAGACTTTTTACCTTGGTTTCACAAGGTACATCTCTGGACTTGAAGTGGGCCCATTGCACTGGTGCAGATTACCGACCTTTACCGACCACAGACACACCACCAACACCTCCATTTCTCATGGAGATAGCACTGCCTAATCTGCTTATGAATATGAATAAGTCTACCTGCCTAATCTGATTATGAATAATTTAACCTGGTATATCTGTTTATGAATATGAAGTACTGCTTAGCCTGCTTATGAATATGAATAAGTCAACCTGCCTAACCTACTTATGAATATGAATAAGCCAACCTGGTTAACCTACTTATGAATATGAATCATGAAAATAAAACAAAAGTTTCATCATATAGTTCTCTCTTGATTAAAACAAATATCCTCTCAAATAGTTACATATATATGCAGACATTATCTAAATATGAACAAAGTACAGAGAAAATACCCATAAAATACATGGAATTTTGGGATTCTAACAAACAAGATATTACAAAAAGAATGCACATCACATTTTAACACAAATAGCAGCATCATGCAAATAAAGTTTTTGAGAAAAATGACAACATAGTCCTACTCTGGTGCCAACAGACTGTGCACAGTGACTGTCAGTGGCAGAATGAACTTTCCTCAGGCCAGTCACAACCATACCTGTAGCAAACCTTTGCTCAGGCCAGTCACAACCATACCTGTAGCAAACCTTTGCTCAAGCCAGTCACAACCATACCTGTAGCAAACCTTTGCTCAAGCCAGTCACAACCATGCCTGTAGCAAACCTTTGCTCAAGCCAGTCACAACCATACCTGTAGCAAACCTTTGCTCAAGCCAGTCACAACCATACCTGTAGCAAACCTTTCCTCAAGCCAGTCACAACCATACCTGTAGCAAACCTTTGCTCAAGCCAGTCACAACCATACCTGTAGCAAACCTTTCCTCAAGCCAGTCACAACCATACCTGTAGCAAACCTTTGCTCAAGCCAGTCACAACCATACCTGTAGCAAACCTTTGCTCAAGCCAGTCACAACCATACCTGTAGCAAACCTTTGCTCAAGCCAGTCACAACCATACCTGTAGCAAACCTTTGCTCAAGCCAGTCACAACCATACCTGTAGCAAACCTTTGCTCAAGCCAGTCACAACCATACCTGTAGCAAACCTTTGCTCAAGCCAGTCACAACCATACCTGTAGCAAACCTTTGCTCAGGCCAGTCACAACCATACCTGTAGCAAACCTTTGCTCAAGCCAGTCACAACCATACCTGTAGCAAACCTTTGCTCAAGCCAGTCACAACCATACCTGTAGCAAACCTTTGCTCAAGCCAGTCACAACCATACCTGTAGCAAACCTTTGCTCAAGCCAGTCACAACCATACCTGTAGCAAACCTTTGCTCAAGCCAGTCACAACCATACCTGTAGCAAACCTTTGCTCAAGCCAGTCACAACCATACCTGTAGCAAACCTTTGCTCAAGCCAGTCACAACCATACCTGTAGCAAACCTTTGCTCAAGCCAGTCACAACCATACCTGTAGCAAACCTTTGCTCAAGCCAGTCACAACCATACCTGTAGCAAACCTTTGCTCAAGCCAGTCACAACCATACCTGTAGCAAACCTTTGCTCAAGCCAGTCACAACCATACCTGTAGCAAACCTTTCCTCAGGCCAGTCACAACCATACCTGAGGGAAAATGACATGAGTTCTACCTGTCATGCTGACCAGGTTCAATATGGAATGTCCATTGTGCAGTTGTACTGATTCAGGGTTTTGTTTGTAACGTTATACTAACAGCAACCAATTAACAATGCTGGCGCACTCAATGGACAAGCAGTGAGCTGCGGCAAGGTGCTTATTGGCAAGGGTTACTTCCCATACAGAATGTCCATGTCAGTTCTACTGGTTCAGTTGCTTCCTATTCGGAATGTCCAGGTTCACTTCCCATTCGGATTGTCCAGGGTTCACTTCCCATTCAGATTGTCCAGGGTTCAGTTCCATTGATTGAACTTGCACCAGTATCAAACTGCCTGTGACTCACACTTGTTCATAACATAGTCCCATAAATAACAGTTCTGTTTACCATATATTGTTTGTTCTTTGATTATTCTTACGGTCCTTGAGACTTGTTGTTGGAACTCCCATGACGTTCCAGAAGCTGTTCTCCCTCCTGGCGCCCTGCTGTGTTACAGTGTAGCTCAGGTCCCTTTCCTTCAGTAGGGCATCTCTCTGCCGGAGGGAGGAACTCCCAGACATGGAACAGCCATCAATGTTTGCAGGGGGATCATGCTTTGCTGGGGGAGGATGGGCACTAGGTACAACAGCTTTGCTGCCTGGTATTCTCTGCCTGTGAAACAACATCGATGCATGTTCAGTTTATACTGAAAGGGTTTTTTTTACATGCAGCACAGCAGCAATCTATGGAAGGGTTCAACTTGTTCAACAATGACTTTCATGTGCAGCAATAAAAAAGTAACTATATCTTTAAAATACAACTCATTCTTCCTTGGCTACACACCTGTGTATTGTGCAACACTTGGCTACACACCTGTGTACTGTGCCACACTTGGCTACCTACCTGTCCATGGCAGGTGACAGCTGTGGCGACACCTTGAGGTGGCCATTGCGAGTGGCGATGTCCCTGTAGTGCACGTAACCTCCTGTTGACCCAGCCTGCCCAGCTGTTGACCCAGCCTGCCCAGCTGTTGACCCAGCCAGTCCACCTGTTGACCCAGCCTGCCCAGCTGTTGACCCAGCCTGCCCAGCTGTTGACCCAGCCAGTCCACCTGTTGACCCAGCCTGCCCAGCTGTTGACCCAGCCTGCCCAGCTGTTGACCCAGCCAGTCCACCTGTTGACCCAGCCAGTCCACCTGTTGACCCAGCCTGCCCAGCTGCTGACCCAGCCTGCCCAGCTGTTGACCCATGCAGTCCTGCTGAATTCTGAGCACTTGACCTGTGACCCTTTGTGACCTCCTGAGCATATCTGCTGTACCGGCTGGCCTGAGCTCCCATCCTCCGCTCCTCAACTCCACTCAGTTCTACAGCACCCACGAGGTTACCCAGGGAACTGCAGAGGACAGAATAAGCAGAGTATGGGTTTGACACTACAGTTCTACAGCACCCACGAGGTTACCCAGGGAACTGCAGAGGACAGAACAAGCAGTGTGGGTTTCACTAACCTTGACCTGGACATAATAATAAGACTAACCCAGACCCACGACATTGTGTTTTGGAGCTGAGTTTGACACTGAGGTTGTGGGTTCAACAGACCTTACTAATGAAGGTGGGTTAGACCAATGGGGGTGGGTGTGTGGGGCAGTGGGTGGGTGTGTGGGGCAGTGGGTGGGTGTTGGGGTGTGTAAGACAGACTAATTAGGGTGGGTGGGTGGGGCAGTGGGTGGGTGTTGGAGTGGGTAAGACAGACTAATTAGGGTGGGTGTGTGGGGCAGTGGGTGGGTGTTGGAGTGGGTAAGACAGACTAATTAGGGTGGGTGTGTGGGGCAGTGGGTGGGTGTTGGGGTGGGTAAGACAGACTAATTAGGGTGGGTGTGTGGGGCAGTGGGTGGGTGTGTGGGACAGTGGGTGGGTGTGTGGGGTAGTGGGTGGGTGTTGGGGTGAGTAAGACAGACTAATGAGGGTGTGGAACAGCAGCTATTTGCTAGACTGACCTTGACCTGTTCCTGGTGAGGTCATGTTGCTGCTGAAACCTGGAGATGAGGAGCCCGGTGGAGGAGGGGCGGCCCTGGTTGACAGCGATGTTCTGCAGAGCTGCTTTCTCCTGCTGCAGATTCCGGGCAGATCCCCGCTGTCTGCTGGCCACAGAACCTACAGAACAGCACAGAACAGCACAGAGTTCAGCTGTCTGCTGGGCACAGCAGAACCTACAGAACAGCACAGAGTTCGGCTGTCTGCTGGGCACAGCAGAACCTACAGAACAGCACAGAACAGCACAGAGGTCAGCTATCTGCTGGGCACAGAACCTACAGAACAGCACAGAACAGCACAGAGTTCAGCTGTCTGCTGGGCACAGCAGAACCTACAGAACAGCACAGCGGTGAGCTGTCTGCTGGGCACAGCAGAGCCTACAGAACAGCAAAGAACAGTACAGAGGTGAGCTGTCTGCTGGGCACAGCAGAGCCTACAGAACAGCACAGAGTTCAGCTGTCTGCTGGGCACAGCAGAGCCTACAGAACAGCAAAGAATAGTACAGAGGTGAGCTGTCTGCTGGGCACAGCAGAGCCTACAGAACAGCACAGAGTTCAGCTGTCTGCTGGGCACAGCAGAGCCTACAGAACAGCAAAGAACAGTACAGAGGTGAGCTGTCTGCTGGGCACAAAACAGCACAGTTCTATGGTGCATGTGTGTAACTCCTATAAGCCCAAAAGTGTGTTTTTTAACTGTTACAGTGGGGATTTCCTGATCTGCATAAAATCTTGTGAAATATTGCATGGGACGCTACTCATTTTTCGTAACCCGATCTGAGCTGTTCACCCTCCAATCTGGCACAATACTGAATGCACGGGTGTCACTTTGTACCAAGCTGGTTCTGGTAGATTTGACAAATGTGCCGTACCCTCTCTTCTGTATGGGTAGAGGGGGGGCCTGTTGTGATTGGATGTCTGCTTTCTTCCATATCTCGTTGCTGTGAGGAAAAAAAGTAAAAAAAATCAAGTAACTAAAATAACACATAAAATATAAAAACTAAAAAGAACATGAAATTTTCAAATCTGTCCTAAAAGGTAATTTAACTAATATTACAGAATGATATAAGTGCAAAAAACAAAATAGATAAACATGCCTGAGACAAAACCAGGTTAGACAGATTTTATTTCAACTTTAATGCCAAACCAAATCTAATTTTGTTAAACAAGAATCAAATTCAGTAAAAACAAATTTGATCAGTCTGAAACTTGACATTCCTCATTACTGCTATTTGCTAGTCACCATTTACATGTGTGTGTACGTTGTCTGTATGATGTGTATGTATGATGTGTATGTACGAGTGTATGATGTGTATGCATATGTATGGTACGTATGTATGTATGGTACGTGTGTATGGTGCATATGTATGATGCATATGTATGATGTGTATGTTACTGGGTATGTATGTACATGTGTATGTATATATGTATGTATATATGTAAACATGTATGTATGATTTGTATGTGGCCTGTGATTTTCTAATTATTCCAATCTGTGAAATCCTTATTGACATCAGAGTCGTTTTCTTACCTGGATTGTCTCTGAAGAAACCTTCAAACACCACAAAGTTGTTGACCTGTAGAAGTTAAAAAAGGCACATGAATACAAACATATGAATGTAAACATAAGAAAAGAAGTCCCTACCACAGCGATAGAGTTGCTACAGGAGAGAGTTAGATAGAGTTGCCTACAGGAGAGAGTTAGGCAGAGTTGCTACAGGAGAGAGTTAGGCAGAGTTGCCTACAGGAGAGAGTTAGGCAGAGTTGCCTACAGGAGAGAGTTAGGCAGAGTTGCTACAGGAGAGAGTTAGGCAGAGTTGCCTACAGGAGAGAGTTAGGCAGAGTTGCCTACAGGAGAGAGTTAGGCAGAGTTGTCTACTGGAGAGTAGGGATGTGTACCTAAACGTCACATCAGGTACAGGTACAGGTACAGGTACAAAGGATCAGGTACAGGTCTGGACCTAAAACCTATATCCATATGGGAACAACTTCCATTACTAAACAAGGTCAAAGTCTTCAACTAATTGAACTGCAATGATATTGGATCTAAATTAACTAGACAATATCATATAGATTTCAAGTATAGAATTCATACTTCGTCAGGTCAGGTTTATTTGCTCGGGTTTTACTGTAACGGATCGTTTTTCTTTTCGGAGGCCGAAAACATATCTGCAAGAATCGCCGAGGATGCGTGTGGGGTAGTCTCGATCTTGTGGTGGCGGAGGTGTTTAGAAAATGTTTGATGTCCCTCCGGAACACTGGACTGTCACCTTACAAAGCCTGCACTTTGCAATCCCCCCCGGCAGTTTCGTGACGTGATCCCAGACCTTGCTCGTTTTCGCCCGCGGCATTGTGTACGCAGACCTTAGCGCCGATTGGCGCGCTAACTCGCCGCTAACCTGGTCAAATTTACAAGAGCAAATATCCAATATGGCGGGCCAGCAAGCTTCACAACGTCCAGCCAATCACATCGCAAGGTTTCCTTTACGTCATCCAACTATCGCGAGCATCGGCGAGACATCGCGAGAATCAAGATGGCTCCCACATATGCAGGCGATGGCGATGTTTTCGCCTGTTTTCAACGCAAATTTCTCGATTTTGCGGAAGGATTTACACATTTTGGGACGAAAAAAAGGTATTAAAGAATGCTGATTTATTCAGGTCCAATACCGGTACATCGACGATCCGGTACTTTGGACCTGTACCGAAACGATTTTACCGATACTGGACCGGTACAGTGGACCGGTACACATCCCTACTGGAGAGAGTTAGGCAGAGTTGCCTACAGGAGAGAGTTAGGCAGAGTTGTCTACAGGAGAGAGTTAGGCAGAGTTGCCTACAGGAGAGAGTTAGGCAGAGTTGTCCAGAGGAGAGAGTTAGGCAGAGTTGCCTACAGGAGAGAGTTAGGCAGAGTTGCCTTCAGGAGAGAGTTAGGCAGAGTTGTCCACAGGAGAGAGTTAGGCAGAGTTGTCTACAGGAGAGAGTTAGGCAGAGTTGTCCACAGGAGAGAGTTAGGCAGAGTTGCCTACAGGAGAGAGTTAGGCAGAGTTGCTACAGGAGAGAGTTAGGCAGAGTTGTCCACAGGAGAGAGTTAGGCAGAGTTGCCTACAGGAGAGAGTTAGGCAGAGTTGCTACAGGAGAGAGTTAGGCAGAGTTGCCTACAGGAGAGAGTTAGGCAGAGTTGCTACAGGAGAGAGTTAGGCAGAGTTGTCCACAGGAGAGAGTTAGGCAGAGTTGCCTACAGGAGAGAGTTAGGCAGAGTTGCTACAGGAGAGAGTTAGGCAGAGTTGCCTACAGGAGAGAGTTAGGCAGAGTTGCCTACAGGAGAGAGTTAGGCAGAGTTGCTACAGGAGAGAGTTAGGCAGAGTTGCCTACAGGAGAGAGTTAGGCAGAGTTGCATACAGGAGAGAGTTAGGCAGAGTGTTCCTTACCTGAGGGACAGTAGCAGACAGTCCATAGTGTTTCTTACCTGAGGGACAGTAGCAGACAGTCCATAGTGTTTCTTCAGAAATCGAGTGAATTTGTTGGAGGGTCTGTCGATGGCCAGGTGCTGGGGAGAGATTTTCTCCATCTAAGGAAACAAACAGCTGATTGTTAGTCACTCAGTCTGTGGTTTCTTTAGTGATTACTGGAAACAACCAGGCTTTATGTACCCAAGGCCTTACAGTAGTTTGTGGGATCTGTACTGCAATTAACACAGTTCAGGTAGGCATGAGGGTTAGGGATATACCCACCTTGAGCATGTGGGTTAGGGATATACCCACCTTGAGCATGTGGGTTAGGGATATACCCACCTTGAACATGTGGGTTAGGGATATACCCACCTTGAGCATGTGGGTTAGGGATATACCCACCTTGAGCATGTGCTGGAATAGCCTGTGGCCACACCCTGTCCTCTGTCTGGACTCGTGAACATAAAAGTCGAGAACGCACAGGGGGTTCAGCTCAACCTGGGCACCATGGTGGTCCTGGGGGGTAAACAGAGGGGGGTCAGCTACATGTACACAGGGGGTCAGCTACATGTACACAGGATCAGCTACATGTACACAGGGGGTCAGCTACATGTACACAGGGTCAGCTACATGTACACAGGGTCAGCTACATGTACACAGGGGGTCAGCTACATGTACACAGGGGGTCAGCTACATGTACACAGGGGCAGCTACATGTACACAGGGTCAGCTACATGTACACAGGGGTCAGCTACATGTACACAGGGGGTCAGCTACATGTACACAGGGGGGCAGCTACATGTACACAGGGTCAGCTACATGTACACAGCGTCTCCTACATGTACACAGGGTCAGCTACATGTACACAGGGGGGCAGCTACATGTACACAGGGTCAGCTACATGTACACAGGGGGTCAGCTACATGTACACAGGGGGTCAGCTACATGTACACAGGGGGTCAGCTACATGTACACAGGGTCAGCTACATGTACACAGCGTCTCCTACATGTACACAGGGTCAGCAACATGTACACAGGGGCAGCTACATGTACACAGGGTCAGCTTCATGTACACATGGGGTCTGCTACATGTACACAGGGTCTGCTACATGTACACAGGGTCAGCTACATGTACACAGGGGGTCAGCTACATGTACACAGGGGGTCAGCTACATGTACACAGGGGCAGCTACATGTACACAGGGGCAGCTACATGTACACAGGGGCAGCTACATGTACACAGGGGCAGCTACATGTACACAGGGGGTTTCTACATACACTCACATCTGTAGTTATAACATAACTAGAACACCCATTCTGTACTTACCAGGATAAAGAGCTTTTTTTTGCCAACTTTAATGAAGCCAACTGCTGCTCCCTTCCCACTACAGGAAACACAAAGAAAAAAGAACATCAGAACAACTTCAACTTCCCCTAACCCTTGACCTTGCTATGCCATTAAACTTGACCCTTCCCTGTAACCTGACCCCAGCTTGGTTAGTTAGGAGCGGTTACTGGAACCACAATTTAAATTTCACCCCGCCTGGAGTCATGTAGGTGAAACATGCGATGGTCCGAGTTCCTTACCTGTTGGCCTCTGCATCCTTCAGCACATACATGCGATGGTCCGAGTTCCTGAGTTTGTAGGTTGCTGTGATGGGTCCATGCAGACCCTGTGCCTGTAGGACAGACAGAATGAAAAAAATCTATGACACCTATGGCTTTAACATACATTGTATTACTGGAAATTTGTATTGAGCCTTATATCTAGCATATTGTAAATTTCTCAGTGCAAGAGGACTGAGTAAGTGTGTTTCTAAATGTTGATATTAGTGTAGCTTTTGAATGTGTTGCACATCCAAGTAAACAGACGTTTCACACAACCAGGTATCATAGTGTTTGTTTTCTAAGTACAAACACAAGAGTTCAAATTTTCCCTCTCAAGTAGCCTCAGAATGTCCCATTTCAACTTCAAATTTTTAAAGGCTTCGCACGGCGGAAGGGGGTTTATTATTTTTCCTTGTTATTATTGCTGTGACATGTTTGTGTTGACATCATTACAATACTTGAAACTGAGATTTTTTTCTGCTAATCTGCCACGTACCTTTGCTGAAGCCTCACCCAACTCATCGATCACCTTCTCCAGGTGCTTGTCCAGCGGCTCATTGCTGCAAACAGGGATCAATCAGTTAATATAGGGTACAATATAATCAATCATGTTAATACAGGTGTCAATCATGTTCACACAAGACAGACAGGTGTCAAACATGTTTTATTTGTGTCAATCGAGTTGATAGGTGGTGTGACAGGCTGAATAAAAGTTCTAAACGGGAACTCTGCGGCTCCAGATGTCTTACTGAGGGACGACTGCGTGTGCGAGATGTCGGTTAGCTTGAGGAACGAATCCACTCTACAATATCCTGGAACACTCAGGGATTTCCTCTTTACTGGCATTACATACACCAGACTAGGACAGGTAAGAGGGGTAAAAAATGCAGTACGCTTTGCTGGGTAAACATCAGGTACTATATTTTGAAATTTAAATATCTTTTCAATAATTTTTGTAAACATGGCCCTGAGAAAACGAAATTAGCTTTAAAATTTACTTTCTGAACATCTTGAAATCGCTCAATGGAAACATGACTGACACATCTGATTTACATACGTATAAATAATGATGATGACACTGTTTTAGTGTTTACAAGAAGCATATAATAGTTAATATAGCACGAGACAGATCTGGGGAGTCAAGGGAGGGGTTCCTCCAGGGGAGAGATGACACCCTGCTGTGATGATATATAGGAATATATGAAATATTTATATATAATATTTGAATAAAGAATAAAGTAACCCGCGATATTTACTCATCAACACATGATGTTTCCAGGAAGATTTTAGCCGTTTTCATGTTGAGCCGACTGACTAATCCGATTAATAGGCGGGGCGCAGAAAGATGCTTGTAACGTTACCGTTACACTGAGATAGGATTGTGATCCCCGTGGGACTCATTTATAAATTATGTCACACGGATTTACCGTCCTAAGAACCACGGTAAGCTGATTACACAGCTACCAACCTTAAACTCTTTGGGCCTTACAAGCCATGCCTCGGCAGCAAAGCTTTCCGCAACACAATAACCACAACGTTCGCCTGTTTCCAGGCGATCACAACAAACCTGAAAATTCTGTTTACCTGACTTTCCGGAACGGCGCACAGTTGCTATCCACGAGCGAGATTTCCTCCCCGAACAGACCATGAATGTTGAAGGGGAACTCCATGAATTCCTTAGTCTCGCTGAAATCGAATAGTTGCAAAATACAGGAAAATCGGCAACTACAAACCAACGTTCCTCAGTCCTACTGGTCCGCCTTTCGTCCACCTTCCGCCATATTGACGATAACTCCCGCCATGCACCGCGGGTGGGAGCGACCATTATCCAAAAGGGGGAGTTTCATACAAAACCCCTAAAAGACTTTCGGAGTCGAGCGAAAAAGATGCAGAGATCGTTCCAAGACAGCATTGATTGGCACGTGGACTTAGCTTACCTCCTAACTCAAAAGCCACCACTTTTGTTGTTTTCTTAATGTAATATATGGGATGTTGCAATTGCTTTGTAGAAGGGTGACCTAAATAAAGACCCTCACGGCCCACCGAATAAGGAGGTTAACCTCTCTTTAACCTCCTCCTTGCACCGAATTAGAGCATCTAAACAAATCTACTAGGTTAAAGGTAGAAGGAGAGAAAACGCCATTACTCTCCTTTCAACGACGTTCGCCTCAGGTGTTCCAACTTCAAGTTGAGGTGCTAATTCCTAATCAGCCTAGTCTGTTTAGACAAAAATGTCCAAAAATGTTTGCTCCTAGTTTAGGCACTAATAAAAACGTTACTAGATATACCAGAATAGAACTGCCGCCAATACTTGCACACAACAAACCGGCACACAAGAAAAGAAAGACAAGGTGTGTGAATTTCAGAGTTTATTTTATTGTGCTTGAGGCACAGACAAGAAAGAGAGGTATCTATAGCTTATAGCATGCATGAAACAGCGTACTAGTATGTGTGTGCGAAAATATAATGGTTGTAATTCTTTTGTAATGCAAATTCACAATTAAAATATTCGCTATGAAACATTTGCTATGTATGAAACATTTGCTATGTATGAAACATTTGCTATGTATGAAACATTTGCTATGTATGAAACATTTGCTATGTATGAAACATTTGCTATGTATGAAACATTTGCTATGTATGAAACATTTGCTATGTATGAAACATTTGCTATGTATGAAACATTTGCTATGTACAATAAGTGAATAACAATATTTGCTGTGAAATATATGCATTGCACAAAAACACTTTCTGTAAAACTTTTCCTGTCCAAATATCATTTGAAATATAATCACAATATTACAGTACAAGTAGCTGTGACATATTCTTACTGCTGATGATTATAAGAATATATATATTTATATATATATATATATAATCTGTTCCAGACTCGGCAGACACAAACTAAGTAAGGCACCACCGGCAGAGCTAATACTTCATCCCACAGAGGAACATTAAACTTTCAACCAGAAAACGTTATGTTTTTGTTGTGACGTCACCCGTTGTTTTGTGACGTCACACCTTGTGCGTAGCGTACTGGGCGGTCTGCAGAACGGTCAGCACGAAGAACGTGACGTACAGCAGGTGGCAGGTCACGGTCAGGACCACGCCCCTGCGCCTATAGAACGTCTTTTCCCGGAGCGCCACCTTGCTACCATGGTAACTCCGTTTGTACATGCGCAGTCCGTGCAGAAAGGTGACGGTCAGCAGCCCCACCCAGCCGCTGAACATGGCCCAGAATGCCGCGCGGCCGCGGATGGCGCTGGTGACGTAGTTGATGACGCGGAGGGGGATCTCCTCCAATGCGAGGACGAGGATGAGGGTGAGCTCCACGTCCAGGTGCGGCATGGCGCAGTACTCCAGCAGGTTGTTGAGCAGCGTTTCCCAGAGGAAGAGCAGCGTGCCCACGGCGCAGAACACGAACAGCGCCCAGCGCTGGGAGAAGGTCGGGGCGGGGTCCGCTACGTCATACACCAGCTGCCCGTACGCCTGCCAGTCCGAGTAGCAGTCCACGGCGCCCAGGACGAAGCAGCCCATCAGCACCAGGACCGTCAGCCACAGGCGAACCCTGCAACAGAGGAACGCAAATAAACAACAAACAACAAACAAATAAACACGCTGGGCCGCCTGCCAGTCCGAGTAGCAGTCCACGGCGCCCAGGATGAAGCACCACATCAGCACCAGGACCGTCAGCCAGAGGCGTACCCTGAAATACAGGAATGCAAATAAACAACAAACTAATAAACAAATAAACACACTGGGCCGTCTGCCACAGGCGTAACCTGAAATACATGAACACATTATCACATATAAACACCGTCAGCCACAGGCGTAAGCTGAAATACAGGAACACAAATCAACAACAAACAAATAAACACACCTGTCCGTGCATACGTACTGAAAGTAACCGACCTGTCCGAGCATGCGTACTGGAGAATTACCTACCTGTCCGTGCATGCGTACTCCGGGCAGATGGAGTCCAGAGCGTCTCTTCCCTCGGGCACCAGCAGGACGGGCTCCACGCGCTTCAGCGAGGACACCTCTAAACAACAACAAATAAACAATAAACAAAACTTTACAGAAACTAGTAAACAAACCTCTAAACAACAACAAATAAACAATAAACAAACCTTTACAGCAACTAGCAAAACCTCTAAACAACAACAAATAAACAATAAACCTTTACAGAAACTAGTAAACAAACCTCTAAACAATAACAAATAAACAACAAACTTTTACAGCAACAAGTAAACAAACCTTTACAGCAAATAAACAAACCTCTACAACAACTAAACATACTTTTTAAAAATGATCAGAAATATTAGGGCACGTTACTAGGGCACAACTTAATAACAGATTCTTTGCAGAAACGATAATAAAAATAGCATTTGCTTGCAAATGATTTATTCCATTGTAATTTTTCTTTCGACAGGGACAAATTAATTTACTGTCTTAAGTAGTGTAAAGTTTGTAACCTTAGACAGAAGTACTAAGTACGCCCTGTGGCAAGCTCGTGTCGAACAAACATTGCTACACTTCTGACGTTTGCTACATCATTGCTAGCTCGCAACGACAAGTTGTTACAGGGTTGAGGCAGGTTTAGGTGACTGTGTATGGACATACAGGTATAGGTGACTGAGGGTTTATATAGGTTTAGGTGACTGTATGGTCGTATATTTTTAAGGTTTAGGTAACTGTGTATGGTCATATAGGTTTAGATGACTGTGTATTGACGTATACATGTTTATGTGGCTATGTATGGCCATATATAGGTTAAAGGTGACTGTATAAACGCATATAGGTTTAGATAACTATATGCATGTATGTATACGGGTTTAGGTGACTATATGTATGTATGTATACGGGTTTAGGTGACTATATCTAAATATATAACGCTTTATCAGGCACCGCCCGCTGTGGAATTTGCAGCACGTTGTTTGAAACCTAAACAGGAAGTCAGGCTGCCGGAAATAAACACCATCAGCAGTTCTCGTTCCAGACGTGGTTCTTTCTGTAGACTCTGTTTTACCGCTGACCACGCTGAGTGTGTTATGCCGAAGGGCGGTATATCGGCTATACAGATACAGAGTGCCATGTTTATGGGACTAGTATACTGTGCCATGTTTACAGAACTAGTGTACTGTGCCAGTTTACTGCACTGTGCCCTCCCACTAGACCCCTGCCCTGTAGAAAGGGACGGCAGACACGCCCATGGCCAGTTCGGCACACTTTCCTGCCGCTTGTTGTCATGTTATTATAACTATTGCCAGTTCTCCCTGACACGCAGTGTCTTCTCCAATATTACATACGCTACTGGGGAACAACTAGTAAAGTTGGAAAGAAAGAGAGTAATGTTCACGGAACAAACATGGCGTCGCACCCCAAGTAAACAGACAGGTATGGCGGAACAGGTATGGCGGAAACAGGTAGGTAAACAGGTATGGCGCACCTGCGTCGCTGTCGGAGCCGTCGTCTCGGGTCGAGTCTTGCCGCCGCCCGTTCTCACGTGAAGCTGACATGGCTGCTGCTGCTGGTGGGACAGAGGGACGGACAGTCCGCTGGGCAGGCAACAGGCGCAGGCGGACCTGTAGTAGGCTGGACTGTCGGCAGGTCACGAACTAAAGTGGGTCTGGAGCTGGCGGGTTGGGTTCTCGGAGCGCAGACAAGCGCAACACAAGAGCGGGTATGAATAATTGATAAGTTGGCATATCAGGGCGCAGTTGAGCTGGATTGTTTTGTTCCCCACGCAACAGGGCGGTGACACTCCGCACGGAAACCCGAACCTCGCGTGACGGGCTCTAATCTGCCGGACACGCCTCTGCGCTTGCGTGTTGCTGCTCTCAAACGGAATGTTGACACGTTGTCAGGCGAAGTCGCGCCGCGGGGTCAACGACCTGTCGGCTGCAGGCGGGGTCGAGAGAGAGTGCGGAGGACTTGGGAGCCTGGAGTCCTGCCTTGCTTGGTCCGCTCCCCACCAGGCTAGGTAATCTGACCAAGGAGGTCAGAAACGGGACCTTTTGTGTGAGGTTAGGTGTAACAGGTCTCGTTCGGTGTAATGTAGCCAGCTGCCGACGCGCCGCGTGCCTGCAAAGCTGCCGTGTTTTGCACCGAAGGGCGTTTATACCGGCTATACAGATACAGATACAGAGTCTGTGAGGATTTACCATGGGGTATCTGACCAAGGAGGAAAATAAACTCGTACTGAGGGCCAGGATAGTCCACTAAGTTACTTGCTTACTTTTAACACTTGCCAAAAGTTTCAGCGTTTCCTATTGAAATGCGTTGTTGTCTAATAAAGAATCGGGTAAATTTAGAAATATGTCTGGCACGCGTGTGTGAATGTTTTATGAGTACTGTAGATTATACAGCCGCACCGAGCGCCAGTGTTCACACAGACGGCCCTGCTACATAGAGTGTATTTTCTGCGCAAAGTATACTGGGGGAGGCCAAAGTATCCTGGGCACGACTGATTTGAGCGCTAGTAATGTGTAACCAGGAGGTTCAAAAACCTACTTGCGAATAGAATCTCCTTGGAACATAGATTAGAAGGTCAAACACTGCCTACTGAGAGATGTTGCTGTCATGATTTAAGTAGAATTCTACGATTTATTTTGTATCTCTTACATAATTTTGTAGTTTGTAGCTGACGAAAGTCACTGTACTTTTCTTTCAATCCCTACTCAGGAACTATTCACAATGTGACATCGGTCATAAATGTTACATCCCTGCTCACTGGAACTATTCACAATATGACATCGGTCATAAATGTTACATCCCTGCTCACTGGAGATATTCACAATGTGACATCGGTCATAAATGTTACATCCCTGCTCACTGGAACTATTCACAATGTGACATCGGTCATAAATGTTACATCCCAGCTCACTGGAACTATTCACAATGTGACATCGGTCATAAATGTTACATCCCTGCTTAGGAACTATTCACAATGTGACATCGGTCATAAATGTTACATCCCTGCTCACTGGAACTATTCACAATGTGACATCGGTCATAAATGTTACATCCCAGCTCACTGGAACTATTCACAATGTTACATCGGTCATAAATGTTACATCCCAGCTCACTGGAACTATTCACAATGTGACATCGGTCATAAATGTTACATCCCTGCTCAGGAACTATTCACAATGTGACATCGGTCATAAATGTTACATCCCTGCTCACTGGAACTATTCACAATGTGACATCGGTCATAAATGTTACATCCCAGCTCACTGGAACTATTCACAATGTTACATCGGTCATAAATGTTACATCCCTACTCAGGAACTCTTCACAATGTGACATCGGTCATAAATGTTACATCCCTGCTTAGGAACTATTCACAATGTGACATCGGTCATAAATGTTACATCCCTGCTCACTGGAGATATTCACAATGTGACATCGGTCATAAATGTTACATCCCTGCTCACTGGAACTATTCACAATGTGACATCGGTCATAAATGTTACATCCCAGCTCACTGGAACTATTCACAATGTGACATCGGTCATAAATGTTACATCCCTGCTTAGGAACTATTCACAATGTGACATCGGTCATAAATGTTACATCCCTGCTCACTGGAACTATTCACAATGTGACATCGGTCATAAATGTTACATCCCTGCTCACTGGAACTATTCACAATGTGACATCGGTCATAAATGTTACATCCCTGCTCACTGGAGATATTCACAATGTTACATCGGTCATAAATGTTACATCCCAGCTCAGGAACTATTCACAATGTGACATCGGTCATAAATGTTACATCCCAGCTCACTGGAACTATTCACAATGTGACATCGGTCATAAATGTTACATCCCTGCTTAGGAACTATTCACAATGTGACATCGGTCATAAATGTTACATCCCTGCTCACTGGAACTATTCACAATGTGACATCGGTCATAAATGTTACATCCCTGCTCACTGGAACTATTCACAATGTGACATCGGTCATAAATGTTACATCCCAGCTCAGGAACTATTCACAATGTGACATCGGTCATAAATGTTACATCCCAGCTCAGGAACTATTCACAATGTGACATCGGTCATAAATGTTACATCCCTGCTCAGGAACTATTCACAATGTGACATCGGTCATAAATGTTACATCCCTGCTCACTGGAACTATTCACAATGTGACATCGGTCATAAATGTTACATCCCTGCTTAGGAACTATTCACAATGTTACATCGGTCATAAATGTTACATCCCTGCTCACTGGAACTATTCACAATGTGACATCGGTCATAAATGTTACATCCCTGCTTAGGAACTATTCACAATGTTACATCGGTCATAAATGTTACATCCCTGCTCACTGGAGCTATTCACAATGTGACATCGGTCATAAATGTTACATTCCTGCTCAGGAACTATTCACAATGTTACATCGGTCATAAATGTTACATCCCTGCTTAGGAACTATTCACAATGTGACATCGGTCATAAATGTTACATCCCTGCTCACTGGAGATATTCACAATGTGACATCGGTCATAAATGTTACATCCCTGCTCACTGGAACTATTCACAATGTGACATCGGTCATAAATGTTACATCCCAGCTCAGGAACTATTCACAATGTGACATCGGTCATAAATGTTACATCCCAGCTCACTGGAACTATTCACAATGTGACATCGGTCATAAATGTTACATCCCTGCTCAGGAACTATTCACAATGTGACATCGGTCATAAATGTTACATCCCTGCTCAGGAACTATTCACAATGTTACATCGGTCATAAATGTTACATCCCTGCTCACTGGAGCTATTCACAATGTGACATCGGTCATAAATGTTACATCCCAGCTAAGGAACTATTCACAATGTGACATCGGTCATAAATGTTACATCCCTGCTTAGGAACTATTCACAATGTTACATCGGTCATAAATGTTACATCCCTGCTCACTGGAACTATTCACAATGTGACATCGGTCATAAATGTTACATCCCTGCTTAGGAACTATTCACAATGTTACATCGGTCATAAATGTTACATCCCTGCTCACTGGAGCTATTCACAATGTGACATCGGTCATAAATGTTACATTCCTGCTCAGGAACTATTCACAATGTTACATCGGTCATAAATGTTACATCCCTGCTCACTGGAACTATTCACAATGTGATATCGGTCATAAATGTTACATCCCTGCTTAGGAACTATTCACAATGTTACATCGGTCATAAATGTTACATCCCTGCTCAAGAACTATTAACAATGTGACATCGGTCATAAATGTTACATCCCTGCTCAGGAACTATTCACAATGTTACATCGGTCATAAATGTTACATCCCTGCTCAAGAATTATTAACAATGTGACATCGGTCATAAATGTTACATCCCAGCTCAGGAACTATTCACAATGTGACATCGGTCATAAATGTTACATCCCTGCTTAGGAACTATTCACAATGTTACATCGGTCATAAATGTTACATCCCTGCTCACTGGAACTATTCACAATGTGACATCGGTCATAAATGTTACATCCCTGCTCAGGAACTATCCACAATGTTACATCGGTCATAAATGTTACATCCCTGCTCACTGGAGATATTCACAATGTTACATCGGTCATAAATGTTACATTCCTGCTCAGGAACTATTCACAATGTTACATCGGTCATAAATGTTACATCCCTGCTCACTGGAACTATTCACAATGTGACATCGGTCATAAATGTTACATCCCAGCTTAGATACTATTCACAATGTTACCTCGGTCATAAATGTTACATCCGTGCTCAGGAACAATTCACAATGTGACATCGGTCATAAATGTTACATCCCTGTTTAGGAACTATTCACAATGTGACATCGGTCATAAATGTTACATCCCAGCTCAGGAACTATTCACAATGTGACATCGGTCATAAATGTTACATCCCAGGTCAGGAACTATTCACAATGTGACATCTGTCAAAAATGTTACATCCCAGCTCAGGAACTATTCACAATGTGACATCGGTCATAAATGTTACATCCCTGCTCACTGGAGATATTCACAATGTTACATCGGTCATAAATGTTACATCCCAGCTCAGGAACTATTCACAATGTGACATCGGTCATAAATGTTACATCCCAGCTCACTGGAACTATTCACAATGTGACATCGGTCATAAATGTTACATCCCTGCTTAGGAACTATTCACAATGTGACATCGGTCATAAATGTTACATCCCTGCTCACTGGAACTATTCACAATGTGACATCGGTCATAAATGTTACATCCCTGCTCACTGGAACTATTCACAATGTGACATCGGTCATAAATGTTACATCCCAGCTCAGGAACTATTCACAATGTGACATCGGTCATAAATGTTACATCCCAGCTCAGGAACTATTCACAATGTGACATCGGTCATAAATGTTACATCCCTGCTCAGGAACTATTCACAATGTGACATCGGTCATAAATGTTACATCCCTGCTCACTGGAACTATTCACAATGTGACATCGGTCATAAATGTTACATCCCTGCTTAGGAACTATTCACAATGTTACATCGGTCATAAATGTTACATCCCTGCTCACTGGAACTATTCACAATGTGACATCGGTCATAAATGTTACATCCCTGCTTAGGAACTATTCACAATGTTACATCGGTCATAAATGTTACATCCCTGCTCACTGGAGCTATTCACAATGTGACATCGGTCATAAATGTTACATTCCTGCTCAGGAACTATTCACAATGTTACATCGGTCATAAATGTTACATCCCTGCTTAGGAACTATTCACAATGTGACATCGGTCATAAATGTTACATCCCTGCTCACTGGAGATATTCACAATGTGACATCGGTCATAAATGTTACATCCCTGCTCACTGGAACTATTCACAATGTGACATCGGTCATAAATGTTACATCCCAGCTCAGGAACTATTCACAATGTGACATCGGTCATAAATGTTACATCCCAGCTCACTGGAACTATTCACAATGTGACATCGGTCATAAATGTTACATCCCTGCTCAGGAACTATTCACAATGTTACATCGGTCATAAATGTTACATCCCTGCTCACTGGAGCTATTCACAATGTGACATCGGTCATAAATGTTACATCCCAGCTAAGGAACTATTCACAATGTGACATCGGTCATAAATGTTACATCCCTGCTTAGGAACTATTCACAATGTTACATCGGTCATAAATGTTACATCCCTGCTCACTGGAACTATTCACAATGTGACATCGGTCATAAATGTTACATCCCTGCTTAGGAACTATTCACAATGTTACATCGGTCATAAATGTTACATCCCTGCTCACTGGAGCTATTCACAATGTGACATCGGTCATAAATGTTACATTCCTGCTCAGGAACTATTCACAATGTTACATCGGTCATAAATGTTACATCCCTGCTCACTGGAACTATTCACAATGTGATATCGGTCATAAATGTTACATCCCTGCTTAGGAACTATTCACAATGTTACATCGGTCATAAATGTTACATCCCTGCTCAAGAACTATTAACAATGTGACATCGGTCATAAATGTTACATCCCTGCTCAGGAACTATTCACAATGTTACATCGGTCATAAATGTTACATCCCTGCTCAAGAATTATTAACAATGTGACATCGGTCATAAATGTTACATCCCAGCTCAGGAACTATTCACAATGTGACATCGGTCATAAATGTTACATCCCTGCTTAGGAACTATTCACAATGTTACATCGGTCATAAATGTTACATCCCTGCTCACTGGAACTATTCACAATGTGACATCGGTCATAAATGTTACATCCCTGCTCAGGAACTATCCACAATGTTACATCGGTCATAAATGTTACATCCCTGCTCACTGGAGATATTCACAATGTTACATCGGTCATAAATGTTACATTCCTGCTCAGGAACTATTCACAATGTTACATCGGTCATAAATGTTACATCCCTGCTCACTGGAACTATTCACAATGTGACATCGGTCATAAATGTTACATCCCAGCTTAGATACTATTCACAATGTTACCTCGGTCATAAATGTTACATCCGTGCTCAGGAACAATTCACAATGTGACATCGGTCATAAATGTTACATCCCTGTTTAGGAACTATTCACAATGTGACATCGGTCATAAATGTTACATCCCAGCTCAGGAACTATTCACAATGTGACATCGGTCATAAATGTTACATCCCAGGTCAGGAACTATTCACAATGTGACATCTGTCAAAAATGTTACATCCCAGCTCAGGAACTATTCACAATGTGACATCGGTCATAAATGTTACATCCCAGCTCAGGAACTATTCACAATGTGACATCGGTCATAAATGTTACATCCCAGCTCAGGAACTATTCACAATGTGACATCTGTCAAAAATGTTACATCCCAGCTCAGGAACTATTCACAATGTGACATCGGTCATAAATGTTACATCCCAGCTCAGGAACTATTCACAATGTGACATCGGTCATAAATGTTACATCCCAGCTCACTGGAACTATTCACAATGTGACATCGGTCATAAATGTTACATCCCAGCTCACTGGAACTATTCACAATGTGACATCGGTCATAAATGTTACATCCCTGCTCAGGAACTATTCACAATGTGACATCGGTCAAAAATGTTACATCCCTGTTCAGGAACTATTCACAATGTGACATCGGTCATAAATGTTACATCCCTGTTCAGGAACTATTCACAATGTGATCATGACATCGGTCATAAATGTTACATCCCTGCTCATTGAAACTATTCACAATTAATTGTTCAATCCCTACTTTCACAATGATAGGGACCAAATACAGGTTTGTAGACACAGTTTGTTCACCGCTGTGCTGTGCAGAGTGCCACCAGGTTAGGCATGTGTGACGATGTCCGTTCACTGCTGTGCTGTGCAGAGTGCCGCCAGGTTAGGCATGTGTTACGATATCCGTTCACTGCTGTGCTGTGCAGAGTGCCGCCAGGTTAGGCATGTGTGACGATGTCCGTTCACTGCTGTGCTGTGCAGAGTGCCGCCAGGTTAGGCATGTGTGACGATGTTCACTGCTGTGCTGTGCAGAGTGCCGCCAGGTTAGGCATATGTGACGATATCCGTTCACTGCTGTGTTGTGCAGAGTGCCGCCAGGTTAGGCATGTGTGACGATGTTCACTGCTGTGCTATGCAGAGTGCCGCCAGGTTAGGCATGTGTGACGATATCCGTTCACTGCTGTGTTGTGCAGAGTGCCGCCAGGTTAGGCATGTGTGACGATATCCGTTCACTGCTGTGCTGTGCAGAGTGCCGCCAGGTTAGGCATGTGTGACGATGTCCGTTCACTGCTGTGCTGTGCAGAGTGCCGCCAGGTTAGGCATGTGTGACGATGTTCACTACTGTGCTGTGCAGAGTGCCGCCAGGTTAGGCATGTGTGACGATGTTCACTGCTGTGCTGTGCAGAGTGCTGCCAGGTTAGGCATGTGTGACGATGTTCACTGCTGTGCTGTGCAGAGTGCCGCCAGGTTAGGCATGTGTGACGATGTTCACTGCTGTGCTGTGCAGAGTGCCGCCAGGTTAGGCATGTGTGACGATATCCGTTCACTGCTGTGTTGTGCAGAGTGCCGCCAGGTTAGGCATGTGTGACGATGTTCACTGCTGTGCTGTGCAGAGTGCCGCCAGGTTAGGCATGTGTGACGATGTTCATTGCTATGCTGTGCAGAGTGCCGCCAGGTTAGGCATGTGTGACGATGTTCACTACTGTGCTGTGCAGAGTGCCGCCAGGTTAGGCATGTGTGACGATGTTCACTGCTGTGCTGTGCAGAGTGCCGCCAGGTTAGGCATGTGTGACAATGTTCACTACTGTGCTGTGCAGAGTGCCGCCAGGTTAGGCATGTGTGACGATGTTCACTACTGTGCTGTGCAGAGTGCCGCCAGGTTAGGCATGTGTGACGATGTTCACTGCTGTGCTGTGCAGAGTGCCGTCAGGTTAGGCATGTGTGACGATGTTCACTGCTGTGCTGTGCAGAGTGCCGCCAGGTTAGGCATGTGTGACGATGTCCGTTCACTGCTGTGCTGTGCAGAGTGCCGCCAGGTTAGGCATGTGTGACGATGTTCACCGCTGTGCTGTGCAGAGCTGCCCCCGTGACCGATGACCTGTAGGTCGTTTCGTTAAAACCAGGACCCACGGTCGGGACGGAAGTGACGTTTCCAGCTGAAAAGGAAACGGAGAAGCAAAGCTTACGGAGCATGTAAGAGCTCGAGAGTCATCTTTGCATGGGGCCACACAGCCTGATTCAATGGATGCCACCACCCCCACCCCCCCCGAAGAGAAAAAGGAAGGTCTTTTAAAACCTCCTTGCTCAAGTTAGGGGATGGTCAGTGATGAGCCTATCCTATATTCCTGCCTTCAACGCCAGATCATAACTATTTGACGAAGAAAAGAGCAGACACACCCAGCTGCAGGCACTCTATCATTGGCTAAAATATTGTAAGGACTGGTCAGCAGGCTCAGCCTAGCCTATACTTACATGTACCCCAAATGGGACTTTGCGCTCAAATAGAATATAATAAATGTCACGATACTGAAAAAAATGAACGCAAATGTCGTAGTGCCGTAAAACTTCCGGTGAAAAACGGTTTTATCTCCCCCATCATATTTGGGGTCTTTAAACTCATTAAAATCAACTTTGCGTGTCTATTGAGGTCAGCCTTGACCTTGTAGGGCACATTTGCCAATAAAACTGAATTTTTCAGAGCGGTCGGGGCTACACAAGGCCCAGTACTGACAAGCAGGAGCAGTCAGAGCTACATGAGGCCTACCGACAACCAGGATGGAGTCCGGGTGGATGACGTAGCCAGCCAGAGCCGGGCATCCCATGGACACAGCACGCGTGAACACCTCCGTCAGCTCCGCTACAGACGCAGTGTGGGCAGTCAGGAACAGCCGGCCGTACACTTCCACACACCCCTCTCTGTACGGGACAGCACAGACACAATGTTACATCCCAGGGGAACAGCCGGCCACACACCCCTCTCTGTGCGGGACAGCAGAGACACAATGTTACACCCCAGGGGAGCAGCCGGCCGTACACTTCCACACACCCCTCTCTGTACTGTACGGGACAGCACAGACATAATGTTACACTCCAGGGGAACAGCCTACCACCCCCACCCCACCCCTCTCCGCACGGAACAGCACAGACACAGCATGGTATGGTGTTCTTTTGGTCTGTGTGTTTAGTGTTCATCGATACAAAATGACGCAGAATTGATTTAAACAAACGGCATTTTACGCACTCTGTCAACTATCACAGCGACTAAAACAGATAATGTAGATGGAGATAAAGATGGTGGAGATAAAGATAATGTAGATGAAGATAAAGATGATGGAGATGGAGATAAAGATGATGGAGATGGAGATGGAGCTGATTATTCGGCTCCGTTCCACTCACGTGAAGCCGTCGATGATGATGTCATTGATGTCGTTCGCCAGCGAGCTGTTTCCGTACATCTCCCACAGCTGGGCATGGGGCGGAGAAAAACGGGTCATGTAATATTGTCTGTATATATCACATCATATCAGCCTGTATACATCACATCATATCCGCTCAAAACATTCCATATCAGCCTGTATATATCATATCAGCTCAAAACATTCCATATCAGCCTGCCGTTTATCACACCAATGTCTCAGAACACAGAGAGGTTGGCACCTACCGCGTTGCGGAGGACGGAGGTCAAGTTCTGGAACTCCTCCGTGGTGTTGTCCAGCAGCCCGTCCGTCCAGTTGTACCCTTCCTGCCACAAGTGCGGAAACAAGAGCCGTCAGACTAACGACAGGACCGAGGCTTTAAACTAACTAACGACAGGACCGAGGTTTTAAACTAAGTAACGACAGGACGGAGGTTAGTCTAACTAACGACAGGACCAAGGTTAGTCTAACTAACGACAGGACCGAGGTTAGACTAACTAACGACAGGACCGAGGTTAGACTAACGACAGGACCGAGGTTAGTCTAACTAACGACAGGACCGAGGTTAGTCTAACGACAGGACCGAGGTTAGTCTAACGACAGGACCGAGGTTAGTCTAACGACAGGACCGCGGATAGTCATCACCAACAATTGTCAAAACAGGAGGTACAAGTCTCAATTATGATCAAATGCATTTCGGAAATTGTATTGCAACCTAAAAGCCAAATCAGCTCATTAAAGCAGAAGTCAAACAAAAGCATTCAGTAAACCAGAACCATGCTTTCCTGTCTCGTCTGTTCATAATAGCAAGATTTGCAGACCAACCAGTATTTTAAAATCGAGTAGAAACTCTTCCACAGGCTGCCCAGTGGTCCATCTTGATGACGCCGTGGCTTCGGAAGTAACTTCTGTCGCGACACCTGTACAAAACAATCGACGTCAAGTATAAAAAACGCACGTCCTTGTAGTGCGTGCAAAAAATCTTTCCATCTTGGTCTAAACAGCCAAGGGTGGGTACAATGTAGCCAACACAGGTGAAACAATGCCCAAAGCTACAGGCTAATCACGTATCCTACCTGTGGGTGAAACCTGAGAGTCTGTCGCCATCACTGTTGTCGACGGCAATTCAGAAACCACGCCAGGTGTGGATTCCGTTGCTATGGTGACGAAGGTTTGTCCAGTTGAGATGTTTTCCGGAGAAGCAGATTCAACTACGGGATGTGACGTCACTGGTGAAGAAACCTCGGTCGTCGCATCATTGCTGGCAGATGTCTGAAACCATGTTCTCGTGCGGAGTGGCCGAGATGTCGTTTCAGATTGGTTTGTAGAATTTCCGCTTGTGGATACTGCACTAGTGGTTTGTGTAGTGTCTTCAGTGGTAGGTTGTGTTGTCTTTAATGCAGTAGGAACCGTACTACTGGCTTGTGTAGTGTCCCTAGTGGTAGGTTGTGTTGTCTTTAGTGCAGTAGTAACAGTACTAGTGGCTTGTGTAGTGTCCTCAGTGGTAGGTTGTGTTGTCTTTAATGCAGTAGGAACCGCACTAGTGGCCTGTGTAGTGTCCTCAGTGGTAGGTTGTGCTGTCTTTAGTGCAGTAGGAACCGTACTAGTGGCTTGTGTACTGTCCACAGTGGTAGGTTGTGTTGTCTTTAATGCAGTAGGAACCGCACTAGTGGCTTGTGTAGTATCCCTAGTGGTAGGTTGTGTTGTCTTTAATGCAGTAGAAACCGTACCTGTGGCTAGTGTAGTGTCCCTAGTGGTAGGTTGTGTTGTCTTTAATGCATTAGGAACCGCACTAGTGGCTTGTGTAGTGTCCTCAGTGGTAGGTTGTGTTGTCTTTAGTGCAGTAGGAACCGTACTAGTGGCTTGTGTACTGTCCACAGTGGTAGGTTGTGTTGTCTTTAATGCAGTAGGAACCGCACTAGTGGTTTGTGTAGTGTCTTTAGTGGTAGGTTGTGTTGTCTTTAATGCAGTAGGAACCGTACTAGTGGCTTGTGTAGTGTCCTCAGTGGTAGGTTGTGTTGTCTTTAATGCAGTAGGAACAGTACTAGTGGCTTGTGTAGTGTCCTCAGTGGTAGGTTGTGTTGTCTTTGGTGCAGTAGTAACAGTACTAGTGGCTTGTGTAGTGTCCTTAGTGGTAGGTTGTGTTGTCTTTAGTGCAGTAGTAACAGTACTAGTGGCTTGTGTAGTGTCCTCAGTGGTAGGTTGTGTTGTCTTTAGTGCAGTAGGAACCGTACTAGTGGCTTGTGTAGTGTCCCCAGTGGTAGGTTGTGTTGTCTTTAATGCAGTAGGAACCGCACTAGTGGCTGGTGTAGTGTCAACAGTGGTAGGTTGTGTTGTCTTACGTGCAGTAGTAACAGTACTAGTGGCTTGTGTAGTGTCCTCAGTGGTAGGTTGTGTTGTCTTTATTGCAGTAGGAACCGTACTAGTGGCCTGTGTAGTGTCCTCAGTGGAAGGCTGTGTTGTCTTTAGTGCAGCAGGAACCGTACTAGTGGCTTGTGTAGTGTCCTTAGTGGTAGGTTGTGTTGTCTTTAGTGCAGTAGGAACCGTACTAGTGTCTTGTGTAGTGTCCTCAGTGGTAGGTTGTGTTGTCTTTATTGCAGTAGGAACCGTACTAGTGGCTTGTGTAGTGTCCTCAGTGGTAGGTTGTGTTGTCTTTATTGCAGTAGGAACCGTACTAGTGGCTTGTGTAGTGTCCTCAGTGGTAGGTTGTGTTGTCTTTAATGCAGTAGGAACCGCACTAGTGGCTTGTGTAGTGTCCTCAGTGGTAGGTTGTGTTGTCTTTAATGCAGTAGGAACCGTACTAGTGGCTTGTGTAGTGTCCTCAGTGGTAGGTTGTGTTGTCTTAAGTGCAGTAGTAACCGTACTAGTGGCTTGTGTAGTGTCCTCAGTGGTAGGTTGTGTTGTCTTTAATGCAGTAGGAACCGCACTAGTGGCTTGTGTAGTGTTCCCTGTGGAAGGCTGTGTTGTTTTTGGTGCAGTAGGAACCGCACTAGTGGCTTGTGTAGTGTCCCTAGTGGTAGGTTGTGTTGTCTTTAATGTAGTAGAAACCATGCTAGTGGCTTGTGTATTGTCCCTAGTGGTAGGTTGTGTTGTCTTTAATGTAGTAGGAACCGTACTAGTGGCTCGTGTAGTGTCCACAATGGTAGGTTTTGTTGTCTTTAATGTAGTAAGAACCGTACTAGTATCTTGTGTAGTGTCCTCAGTGGTAGGTTGTGTTGTCTTTAGTGCAGTAGGAACCGCACTAGTGGCTTGTGTAGTGTCCTCAGTGGTAGGTTGTGTTGTCTTAAGTGCAGTAGTAACAGTACTAGTGGCTTGTGTAGTGTCCTCAGTGGTAGGTTGTGTTGTCTTTAATGCAGTAGGAACCGTACTAGTGGCCTGTGTAGTGTCCTTAGTGGTAGGTTGTGTTGTCTTTAGTGCAGTAGGAACCGCACTAGTGGCTTGTGTAGTGTCAACAGTAGAAGGTTGTGTTGTCTTTAGTGCAGTAGTAACAGTACTAGTGGCTTGTGTAGTGTCCTCAGTGGTAGGTTGTGTTGTCTTTAGTGCAGTAGAAACCGCACTAGTGGCTTGTGTAGTGTCCTCAGTGGTAGGTTGTGTTGTCTTAAGTGCAGTAGTAACAGTACTAGTGGCTTGTGTAGTGTCCTCAGTGGTAGGTTGTGTTGTCTTTAATGCAGTAGGAACCGTACTAGTGGCTTGTGTACTGTCCACAGTGGTAGGTTGTGTTGTCTTTAATGCAGTAGGAACCGCACTAGTGGTTTGTGTAGTGTCTTTAGTGGTAGGTTGTGTTGTCTTTAATGCAGTAGGAACCGTACTAGTGGCTTGTGTAGTGTCCTCAGTGGTAGGTTGTGTTGTCTTTAATGCAGTAGGAACAGTACTAGTGGCTTGTGTAGTGTCCTCAGTGGTAGGTTGTGTTGTCTTTGGTGCAGTAGTAACAGTACTAGTGGCTTGTGTAGTGTCCTTAGTGGTAGGTTGTGTTGTCTTTAGTGCAGTAGTAACAGTACTAGTGGCTTGTGTAGTGTCCTCAGTGGTAGGTTGTGTTGTCTTTAGTGCAGTAGGAACCGTACTAGTGGCTTGTGTAGTGTCCCCAGTGGTAGGTTGTGTTGTCTTTAATGCAGTAGGAACCGCACTAGTGGCTGGTGTAGTGTCAACAGTGGTAGGTTGTGTTGTCTTACGTGCAGTAGTAACAGTACTAGTGGCTTGTGTAGTGTCCTCAGTGGTAGGTTGTGTTGTCTTTATTGCAGTAGGAACCGTACTAGTGGCCTGTGTAGTGTCCTCAGTGGAAGGCTGTGTTGTCTTTAGTGCAGCAGGAACCGTACTAGTGGCTTGTGTAGTGTCCTTAGTGGTAGGTTGTGTTGTCTTTAGTGCAGTAGGAACCGTACTAGTGTCTTGTGTAGTGTCCTCAGTGGTAGGTTGTGTTGTCTTTATTGCAGTAGGAACCGTACTAGTGGCTTGTGTAGTGTCCTCAGTGGTAGGTTGTGTTGTCTTTATTGCAGTAGGAACCGTACTAGTGGCTTGTGTAGTGTCCTCAGTGGTAGGTTGTGTTGTCTTTAATGCAGTAGGAACCGCACTAGTGGCTTGTGTAGTGTCCTCAGTGGTAGGTTGTGTTGTCTTTAATGCAGTAGGAACCGTACTAGTGGCTTGTGTAGTGTCCTCAGTGGTAGGTTGTGTTGTCTTAAGTGCAGTAGTAACCGTACTAGTGGCTTGTGTAGTGTCCTCAGTGGTAGGTTGTGTTGTCTTTAATGCAGTAGGAACCGCACTAGTGGCTTGTGTAGTGTTCCCTGTGGAAGGCTGTGTTGTTTTTGGTGCAGTAGGAACCGCACTAGTGGCTTGTGTAGTGTCCCTAGTGGTAGGTTGTGTTGTTTTTGGTGCAGTAGGAACCGCACTAGTGGCTTGTGTATTGTCCCTAGTGGTAGGTTGTGTTGTCTTTAATGTAGTAGGAACCGTACTAGTGGCTCGTGTAGTGTCCACAATGGTAGGTTTTGTTGTCTTTAATGTAGTAAGAACCGTACTAGTGGCTTGTGTAGTGTCCTCAGTGGTAGGTTGTGTTGTCTTTAGTGCAGTAGGAACCGCACTAGTGGCTTGTGTAGTGTCCTCAGTGGTAGGTTGTGTTGTCTTAAGTGCAGTAGTAACAGTACTAGTGGCTTGTGTAGTGTCCTCAGTGGTAGGTTGTGTTGTCTTTAATGCAGTAGGAACCGTACTAGTGGCCTGTGTAGTGTCCTTAGTGGTAGGTTGTGTTGTCTTTAGTGCAGTAGGAACCGCACTAGTGGCTTGTGTAGTGTCAACAGTAGAAGGTTGTGTTGTCTTTAGTGCAGTAGTAACAGTACTAGTGGCTTGTGTAGTGTCCTCAGTGGTAGGTTGTGTTGTCTTTAGTGCAGTAGAAACCGCACTAGTGGCTTGTGTAGTGTCCTCAGTGGTAGGTTGTGTTGTCTTAAGTGCAGTAGTAACAGTACTAGTGTCTTGTGTAGTGTCCTCAGTGGTGGGTTGTGTTGTCTTTAATGCAGTAGGAACCGCACTAGTGGCTTGTGTAGTGTCCTCAGTGGTGGGTTGTGTTGTCTTTAATGTAGTAGGAACCGCACTAGTGGCTTGTGTAGTGTCCTCAGTGGTGGGTTGTGTTGTCTTTAATGTAGTAGGAACCGCACTAGTGGCTTGTGTAGTGTCCCCAGTGGTAGGTTGTGTTGTCTTTAATGCAGTAGGAACCGCACTAGTGGCTTGTGTAGTGTCCTCAGTGGTAGATTGTGTTGTCTTTAATGCAGTAGGAACAGTACTACTGGCTTGTGTAGTGTCCCTAGTGGTAGGTTGTGTTGTCTTTAGTGCAGTAGGAACCGTACTAGTGGCTTGTGTAGTGTCAACAGTGGTAGGTTGTGTTGTCTTTAATGCAGTAGGAACCGCACTAGTGGCTTGTGTAGTGTCCCTAGTGGTAGGTTGTGTTGTCTTTAATGCAGTAGGAACCGCACTAGTGGCTTGTGTAGTGTCCTTAGTGGTAGGTTGTGTTGTCTTTAATGCAGTAGGAACCGCACTAGTGGCTTGTGTAGTGTCCCTAGTGGTAGGTTGTGTTGTCTTTAATGTAGTTGGAACAGTACTAGTGGCTTGTGTAGTGTCCCTAGTGGTAGGTTGTGTTGTCTTTAGTGCAGTAGGAACCGTACTAGTGGCTTGTGTAGTGTCCCTAGTGGTAGATTGTGTTGTCTTTAGTGCAGTAGGAACAGTACTACTGGCTTGTGTAGTGTCCCTAGTGGTAGGTTGTGTTGTCTTTAGTGCAGTAGGAACAGTACTAGTGGCTTGTGTAGTGTCCCTAGTGGTAGATTGTGTTGTCTTTAGTGCAGTAGGAACAGTACTACTGGCTTGTGTAGTGTCCCTAGTGGTAGGTTGTGTTGTCTTTAGTGCAGTAGGAACCGTACTAGTGGCTTGTGTAGTGTCCCTAGTGGTAGATTGTGTTGTCTTTAGTGCAGTAGGAACAGTACTACTGGCTTGTGTAGTGTCCCTAGTGGTAGGTTGTGTTGTCTTTAGTGCAGTAGGAACCGTACTAGTGGCTTGTGTAGTGTCCCTAGTGGTAGGTTGTGTTGTCTTTAATGCAGTAGAAACCGCACTAGTGGCTTGTGTAGTGTCCCTAGTGGTAGATTGTGTTGTCTTTAGTGCAGTAGGAACAGTACTAGTGGCTTGTGTAGTGTCCCTAGTGGTAGATTGTGTTGTCTTTAGTGCAGTAGGAACAGTACTAGTGGCTTGTGTAGTGTCCTCAGTGGTAGGTTGTGTTGTCTTTAGTGCAGTAGAAACCGCACTAGTGGCTTGTGTAGTGTCCCTAGTGGTAGATTGTGTTGTCTTTAGTGCAGTAGGAACCGTACTAGTGGCTTGTGTAGTGTCCCTAGTGGTAGATTGTGTTGTCTTTAGTGCAGTAGGAACCGTACTAGTGGCTTGTGTAGTGTCCCTAGTGGTAGGTTGTGTTGTCTTTAATGCAGTAGGAACCGCACTAGTGGCTTGTGTAGTGTCCCTAGTGGTAGGTTGTGTTGTCTTTAATGTAGTTGGAACAGTACTAGTGGCTTGTGTAGTGTCCCTAGTGGTTGGATGTGTTGTCTTTAGTGCAGTAGGAACCGCACTAGTGGCTTGTGTAGTGTCCTCAGTGGTAGGTTGTGTTGTCTTTAGTGCAGTAGGAACCGTACTAGTGGCTTGTGTAGTGTCCCTAGTGGTAGGTTGTGTTGTCTTTAGTGCAGTAGGAACCGCACTAGTGGCTTGTGTAGTGTCCCTAGTGGTAGATTGTGTTGTCTTTAGTGCAGTAGGAACAGTACTAGTGGCTTGTGTAGTGTCCTCAGTGGTAGGTTGTGTTGTCTTTAATGTAGTTGGAACAGTACTAGTGGCTTGTGTAGTGTCCCTAGTGGTAGGCTGTGTAGATGATTTTGACGAAGTCACTCCAGCTGAGATATGTTGGGGAGGTGTTGCGGCATTTGGGACTGTTGTGCCAGCCCCATTGAGCAGAGCCGTCGTACTCCGTACGTTATTTGCAGTAGCTTCTGTTGTTTCTTCTGCTGCTTCACCCGGTGGAAGTTCTGAAATGAGAAGGGTCAGGAAATATCATAGGAAGTGGTGCAATAAACATTTTCATGACCCGTTTTCCAAAGTGTTGGTGTAGTCCCGAACGTGGCTGTATGTGACCTATAATGTTTCTGTATGTAGCCCCGAATGTGCCTGTATGTGGTTACTGTTTCTGTATGAGTGTAGCCCCGAATGTGCTTGCATGTGACCTACAGTGTTTCTGTACGTAGCCTACCCTGAGGCTTAATATGGCCTACCATGTGCCCGTATAGAGGCCTTCTCCAGCCCCGAATGTGCTTGCATGTGCCCTACAGTGTTTCTGTATGTAGCCCCGAATGTGTCTGTATGACTGACCTACAGTGTTAAACTGTTAAAACTGTTAAACTGCTCTGTATGTAGCCCACCCTAAGGCTGAATATGGCCTACCATGTGCCCGTATAGAGGCCTTCTCCAACACAAAGAGGCGAAGCTTGCCGTTATTGCTGGTGACGTAGTTCTTCATGACGTGTTCTATGACTGCGGCTGGACTGCCCCCTGCAGAGGGCCTGCACGCGAACCTGACCGTCACTACCACACTGCCTCTCCTGAAGAGGATACAGAATAACGTTAACAACAATAACAACAAATAGATAAAAATAAACAATAACAACGCAGCATTTGCTCTTCAGTTTTTACAGAAATCCTGTTCCCCCTTGTTATCATATACCATTCTTTACTTATCAGCTTAGAGGTGTTGGCACTGACTTACCTGAGCTGGTGAACATACAGGTGTTGGCACTGACTTACCTGAGCTGGTGAACATACAGGTGGTGACACTGACTTACCTGAGCTGGTGAACATACAGGTGGTGGCACTGACTTACCTGAGCTGGTGAACATACAGGTGGTGGCACTGACTTACCTGAGCTGGTGAACATACAGGTGGTGACACTGACTTACCTGAGCTGGTGAACATACAGGTGGTGGCACTGACTTACCTGAGCTGGTGAACATACAGGTGGTGGCACTGACTTACCTGAGCTGGTGAACATACAGGTGGTGGCACTGACTGGACACTGTGCTGTTGCTGTATACCACCTGCAGCTGAACAACATATTATAAGGCAGGTGTTTAAAGTTTAAAGTTAAGCATTTGGACAGGTTTAAAGACAATGCAGTGAACAGGCCATGACGACATAGCGTACTTACCAAAGTAACAAGAGTACAGTGGAGACACCGGAAAGCTGACGAGTTGTGGTTTAAGAAATCTTCTGTCCAGTTGACGCCGCTGATGATTCTGAAATTCAGGTCTACATTTTTATCTCCGCCTAAGCTGTGGGCGGGAGGTACCAGCGTCACATCTGGGAAATGGACAGAAATGGGTTATTTACGGGCAGAAATGGGTTATTTACGAAATTTACGACGCTTTTCAAAGAAATTGATTTGACGTTAGTAACATGAAGTGTAGTCAAACAAGCTCCATTTTTCGTGGTGCCTGGGCGTAAGTTAATTCACTGTAACAGTTGCTCTTCAATTGCCAATTAGGGGCGACGTGCTCAAAAGTACAATTGTTCTGGTGCGGGGTTCGCCTTTTTCTTGGCTTTCTGTCTAGTTTGGGTGACCTGCATTCAGAGCCAGAGCAGGAAACAGATAGGCAACTTACAATACAACAGTGTAGACCAACTGCATGTATGCATCTTTAGATTAGTTGAAGCCATACTTGTACAAGCAGACGCGTTCCCGGTCAGACAGGCGCAGGCGTCATCAGTGGCGTCATCAGTGGCGTCATCAGTGGCGTCATCAGTGGCGTCATCAGTGGCGTCATCAGTGGCGTCATCAGTCCTATCACAGAGTGTCCGTCTCAGCACAGCGCACACGTCCGGGCAAGGATCCGCACAAGGTCTGTACAACATGCAGACACACACACGTCAGTCTTTATCATGTTTACCCACGGTTCTGGATAGTCCACGCATATCCAGAACCGTGCCTCACAGGGGCAATCTACGGTCTTGGATGCGCGAAGTCCGAGTAACCCCTTCAGGCATACATGTAGAACTAGACAGGCACCGTTCTGGATACAATACTCACGTCAGTCCGTGATGTTTAATTACAAACGACCATTGGCGACGCGTCATACTGTGGGGTAAAGCATTTTCACTGCTGGGTGTGGCCCTTTCACTACACTGACTTTCATTACTGCCCACTTTTGTGAGAAATTCTGTAAATTCTGAATTCAATAATGAGCATGCGTACTTGGTCTCTTCAGCGACTCCCGTGCAGTTGAGACCGTGGTGCAGAGGTGGCGGGGACGTGCAGGTGCGCATGCGCGAGTGGTTCTTTTCCGGACAGCTGCAGCTGCTCCAGGTGGTCCAATGGCTCCAGCTGCCATCAACTGTACATCATGGACATATCATATTACACATCATATTACACATATCATATTACACACATTACACACATTACACATGTTACACATGCTACACATATTACATGTCAGCTGCCATCAACTGCACAACATGCACATATCATATTACACATCATATTACACACATTACACACATTACACATGTTTCACATGTTACATGTCAGCTGCCATCAACCGAACAGCATGCAGACATTACTGCAGAACAGCATATCTGCTATATATATCGCACGAAAGGTACAGTCCAGCCCAGTAAATAGTGCAAACGTAGGAGAGACAAGAACGGTGGAAACCTTTGCAGACGACTCGCGCGCCCTGGCTCCCAGGACAGCTTCTAGTTGCCATGACGATGTCATTGAACACGTGATCACACTCCGTCAGCTGGCGCTCCGTTCCGTTGCATGACGTCAGGTTGAAGACGACAGGAGAGAAATCATCGGCGACGTCACTCGGCACAGCTGTTGGGTTCAACCACAGAATTTCTTACACAACATTTTCTCCTGTGCACTACTATTGCTATCATTTCTATCCGGTATTGCTATTACTACCATCATTAAGTACAGCATAAACTACCTTACTGCTACCGGACGGACCTAGCCTCCACCAGGCCTTCCTACGGGGGTACAAATCGTAGAATTCGGCAAAAGAAGGGAATAGCTGGCCAATAGAGTCGGTCCGCGGGAGGGTTAGTTTGCGGCCAGTCAACCTCAAGGCGGCCAGACTCCCCTAGCAAATATCTCCCTATTATTGCCCGCGCAGTTAGTCTGGTAGAGACTAGGACGGACCCATGCCTAGCTATAACACATACCGGTTCCGCTGCCCATGCCTAACTATAACACATACCAGTTCCGCTGTCCATGCCTATAACACATACCGGTTCCACTGCCCATGCCTAACTATAACTCATACCGGTTCCGCTGCCCATGCCGAGCTGCCTGCAGGTGACGTCAGCAGCTGCCCTGTCCCAGACGGCAGCGCACACATGGCCCCACCGCCCGGACACCCCGTCATACATCTGCACGTGACCTTCTCCGAACTGGGCCCCGCCGAACAGCCTTATGGGAGCTGCCGGGAGGGAACCTGTGTTAGTGCGGGCCTTGGTGCGGGTAGGCGGTGTTGCTTGTAACAGAAATATATAAATCAGGAAGGAAAGTAAGCATGGAACTGGCTTTATGACGTGTCGTGACGTCAGAGACCCACCGTCACAGGAGAATTCTGGGCAGGCGCCGTCCTGTGTGACCGCACCGGTGCATGCTGGGTCACGGCCCACTGCGCCTGCGTGAAGGCAGGTCCGGTGTCGTCTTTTCCTCCGCTTCCCACACGGCGCCTGCGCAGAACAGATGCTCCAGCTGCTCCACTCCGACCAGACTGTAGCGGACGAAAAAAAACCCTGCCACATTCGCCTGGCCTAAAAACTACGACATTCCCCTGCTACATTTCCCTCGCCTGAAAACTGCCACATTCCCCCGGCGTGAAAACTACAACATTCCCTTGGCCGGAAAACTGCTACATCAGAGAAAACTTCCACATTACCATTTCAACACAGGCAATGACAGTCTTGTTTATCACAATTTAACCACCGATCTTTAATAGCCTTTTGGGGACTAGGGACATAAAAGTTTTGATCTGACATCTGAATCTTAAACCCTTTAAAACGCTATTTTGCGCATTTTTCTAGGCTTACTCATATTTTGTGTCCTGATTACCACACGACCACAGCGTTCCTAATCCCAAACTACAGCAAATTCACAACCATCAGCTGCGGCATCCTGACATTTCCATTCCAATCACCCACGTCGTTTAACGTTAAATCATTCAGGTAAAGAGATACACAAAAACACAGTACTGACGAAAAGTAGTGCATGCTACTCGAAACGTCTGACAGTTTTAGAATCTCATGATCCAGTAGCTAAGTGAGTAACTGCGTTCTTGTGAATCCCCAACCCGTCCTGACATGTTTACTCACACGGGCAGTACAGCACGTTACAAGCCCGGACCTCCCGGCCCGGCCCGAGGCAGCCGTGGTTCGCGGCCGGGGCGGGTCTCAGGCAGGTCCGGCGGCGCGACTGCAGCCCTCCCCCGCAGCTGGCCGAACAGCTTCCCCAGGCCTGCCACTCCGACCAACTGGCCACCACAACTGGAAAATAGGAATTTGTAGTAGCCAGAACCGTGCTTTATCCAGGACCGTGCTCAGACATGGTACTGGATACTGTAGTCCACGCGTTCATCAACTCATTATGCAGAACGTGGGACAATTCATTACCCACTGCCATTAAATTAAAAGCCAAACCCCACAATAGATACAATATCGTGCCTTTCTGCTTGTTTTCTCACCTGGCTGCTCGCAGGTTGGCCCTGTCCACTCCGGGAGGCTGCAGAGGCAGTGGACGGAGCTGGAGTCGCCACATGCCCGCCGGCACACTCCGCCATGCCCGCAAACTCCCCGGCACTCGCTGTCGCTCACGTTCTCATGCTGAGGCACAATTTTGAAATGGTACTAAGCCATAGGTTTACATCCCGCACAACTGTAACAACGAACTGGTACAGACGCATATAACGCTTGGGAATGGCTTTTGACTGTACCCACCGTAAGTCGTGTGTAGGTAAGACTGTACCCACCGTAAGTCGTGTGCAGGTAAGACTGTACCCACCGTAAGTCGTGTGTAGGTAAGACTGTACCCACCGTAAGTCGTGTGTAGGTAAGACTGTACCCACCGTAAGTCGTGTGTAGGTAAGATTGTACCCACCGTAAGTCGTGTGCAGGTAAGACTGTACCCACCGTAAGTCGTGTGTAGGTAAGACTGTACCCACCGTAAGTCGTGTGTAGGTAAGACTGTACCCACCGTAAGTCGTGTGTAGGTAAGACGTAAGTCGTGTGCAGGTAAGACTGTACCCACTGTAAGTCGTGTGTAGGTAAGACTGTACCCACCGTAAGTCGTGTGTAGGTAAGACTGTACCCACCGTAAGTCGTGTGGAGGTAAGACTGTACCCACCGTAAGTCGTGTGTAGGTAAGACGTAAGTCGTGTGCAGGTAAGACTGTACCCACTGTAAGTCGTGTGTAGGTAAGACTGTACCCACCGTAAGTCGTGTGTAGGTAAGGCTGTACCCACCGTAAGTCGTGTGTAGGTAAGACTGTACCCACCGTAAGTCGTGTGTAGGTAAGACTGTACCCACCGTAAGTCGTGTGAAGGCCTGCCTGTCGTAGTAGGTGTACCCCGGCCTGACCACCAGGTCCTGAGGGCTGTCGGTGCGGCTGGAGTTGTTAATCTGACAGGCACGCTGCCAGACCAGGTGGTTGTAGGATCTGCAGTTCTGCTGGAGGTGACAGGCGGCGCTACAGTGTAGCGGGTGTGGTGCATGGGTGACCAGACTGAGAGTGTGGCCCACCAGCGCGCGGCCCACCAGCGGGCGGGCCCCCGGATTGGCCAGCCAGTGCGTATGGCCGGGCCCCAGCGCGCGGGCCGGACTCCCGAGCCACTGCGTGTGGCTGCGCACCAGGATGGCCACGGCGGCCAGGAGGTACACGGACAGCGACACGGGTTCCTGGGACATCGCAGGTCATCTCCTCTCGGACCCTGCTCTCAACAGAAATCTGCGTGACTCAGCGGGTCTGTTGTGGCGAGCTTCACGGTCAGCCTTATATAGGGGCGGGTATCGCTTCAGCCGATCAGAGCAAACCGCGTGATGTCGGCACGTGAACGACGACATTTCGTGCGAGTCTAGTGTTGGAATCTTCTTCAACCTTTTCTAGATAATGTTATGTACTAACATAGATGGCTGAGGAAGGCGTTATCTAAGGTTTGTACCTGGACACGAACAATGGCTATCACCAGGCGCGAACAATGGCGTTACCTGGCGCGCGGCTATCGCACGTTCAATCGTTCCCCTTGACATTTTCCGAATCTCTCCAGTTGTTTGAGTAGCCGTTTTCTTGTGTATCTCAACACCTGAATGTCTGACCTTCATCGGCGGACCCTTGGCATTTGGTTGGGAGGCAGGACAAGGAGATCAGAAGCCACCGCACGACTCTGACGTCATCACAGACACGCAGGGAAAGTTCAGCTGAGATGTTATCGGCGGGGTTTCCTCCGGGATTAGAAACGATCACCTAAAGACACGGCAGCACATCAGCCTCCGGATCACCTAAAGACACGGCAACACATCAGCCTCCGGATCACCTAAAGACACGGCAGCACATGAGTAAAATGTCAGTGACATCTAAAACACACGGCATCAGATGGCCGAACATGGCATGCAGGCAGCGACCTATGTTCACACCACCTCCGTCAGAACGTAGAAATACAAGATAAAAACACTTTACTTTTTTAGAATGTGTACTGGGTTGCAGAATAACCGAGGCATGTAAAAGGCAATACGTAACAATTCTCGTAATTGTTTATTCATCATGTTTTTCTGAGCAAAAGCGATGCATTTACATCAGGACACGTCGCTTCCCATCAACAGCTCAACAAGACGTGTGCAGTTATCCTATCCAGAACCGTGCCTATCTAGTGTATGCCCGCATGGGTTAGGATCAGGCACGGTTCTGAATAGTCTCCGCGTATCCAAGAACGTAGATTTGCCAGGTTCTGCATACACGTGGACTATCCAGAAACGTGCCTGAGCATGGTTCTGGTTAAAGCACGGTTCAGGACACAACAACAGGTTTGGATGCCCAACTTTCCATAGCTGATGTACACGTCATTATACATGAGTGTCGTTCTGGTGTCTCTTTGGTTGTTAACAACTCATCTCACATCCAAACAGGAACACTTTAACAGTGCTTCACACCGGCTACATGGAAAAAGAAACGGTAGCGGGTGTAACATACTGCAGTATTGGGAATAACATACTGTGGGTGTAACATTCTGCAACAGTGGGTGTAACATGCTCCAGCAGTAGGTGTAACATGTTGGCCTTGCGGCACTACCTCCTACACGCAAATTAGACACGTAACCACTCACAATTGCTGACATGAGGAAACGCATTCCCATTCCTATGATACATTGTTCTGAACATGATGGCAGGTCATAGTCATTTATACAATTGTATACAAGTATTCTAGCTCCTCCCAAACCCTCCACTGGACCAAAAATGTTACAAATCTCATCTAGTGTTGGTGTTCAACTGCATTGCAAAACGGCACAACGTATGTTTACACTTCAAGCGAGCTTTAATTTCAACAAGCACAGCAGATGTTCGGATTCATTGTGAGAGTAAACGTAATGAAGTTCCCCACAGATACCCGTGAGCTTCCGTACGGTTTGAACAAAACAGACTCGTTACCAGCTGACTACAGATCCTCTGCTATTTCTTTCACTAGTTCTACTGTGACGATAACGACAAGTAATTGTTCAATAAATATTGTAGTGACGACATGGTTACCATGGTTACCAGGATATCATGTTGCAACATACGTCATCAGCGGAATGTGTCCAGAACTATTTACAAGTGCGGTGTACTTGACAGTTCCACAACGGTCCTCCATCAACGTACATGTGCGCGATATAGAACAGCTCGACATCAACACACAGTACACAAACTACTGCTGCGTTACGAATGGCGCCAACCCGAGATCGGTTGCTTTTGTGAAATTCTGTAACAAATTCCGAATTTATGAATTATGCTAAAGCAGAATCAGTGCAAAATATAAAAAATCTCACTCGGCCTAAATATTACAATATGTGAAACTAAATATCAGCCTAGCGTTACTGCATCTTGAAACGCTCTCTTCGGCAGCGTTGGCCGTGAAATTACTCTTTCTTACAGCCTAAATGGCTGATAAAGTCGAGCATTTTGGACATATGCAACATGTGATCAATATGAACATCTTAAAACCTTCGTATTGCACTGCTAGTTACGCCCTGTTATGTACCACTGAACGTGTTTCTAATGAAACTATACTGTATTTAACTTGACTTGACTACAGCTAGCTCCTAGAAGTTATGAGCACTATACTAACAATCACAGTAGCATTACTAACATTAGTATCAATATCTGCAACAGCCTCCTTTGTGAAATAATCTCAAATATAAAATTCACAACTCTGAAGACATCTCGGCATCATAGACATTCTCCGTAAGGTGAACACAAGCTCAACCAAAACAATTTACACCGTCTGTACAAGCATTTGTTCTACATTCCTACCTTTGCATTTACTATAAGCCTATAATCCTAAATATATGATATCGTTACCGACTATGTTAAGTTATTAGATCAGTCACACACAAGTAAGCCAGGCTTGTGAGCTACAGCACTACAGTATCCATACTGAAGTCCATCTCAGTAGCTTACGGTTCTGCATTCACAACCGTGTCATCATAAAATCGACCTTTACAACTATTCTTATTGATTTACACTTAGGACTCTATACAAACAAATGATCAATACTATAATAAACATCAGCCAAACTACAGTTCTGCAGAAACTGGCTCCGGTGAGAGTCCCCCATGGCACTTCCTTACGCTCCGCTGAGTCATGTCTGAGTTAGCCCGTCAGCTCGCACCCCTCCCCGCCCTCCCTCGCGTCATCAGTCCCTTTCCCGAAGGTCGCGTCATCAGTCCCTTTCCCGAAGGTCGCGTCATCAGTCCCTTTCCCGAAGGTCGCGTCATCAGTCCCTTTCCCGAAGGTCACGAAAGTTGGTCTGTCCGACAGATTTCCTGGCACGAACCCCACGTTCCCCTCCTGGTCGCAGAAGGTCTCCCCCTCCCTCCCAGCCTCCTCCGGTCTCGTCTCCGTGACTCCCGCAGGCGACACGCCGGGCGGAGGCTGATTCTCAACACCTTCATTCAGCTGCTCGTCACTCGGACAGTCCGCTTCAGAACTCACTTTGGTCTTCACCACCTTAAGTATACAGCCTTCCGAATAATATGTCCCCATCACCACCTCTTGGTACCCCCTTCGTCTTGTCATGCTGGGGGCTCCTCCCTTCATCCTCTGTATCCTCACTACAAGACATTGCTGCTGTTCCCTCATCAGGCTGCTCAGGGCTGGACATTGCTGCTGTCCCCTCATCTGCAGGGCTGGACATTGCTGCTGTCCCCTCATCTGCAGGGCTGGACATTGCTGCTGTCCCCTCATCTGCAGGGCTGGACATTGCTGCTGTTCCCTCATCTGCAGGGCTGGACATTGCTGCTGTCCCCTCATCTGCAGGGCTGGACATTGCTGCTGTCCCCTCATCAGGCTGGTCAGGGCTGGACATTGCTGCTGTCCCCTCATCTGCAGGGCTGGACATTGCTGCTGTCCCCTCATCAGGCTGGTCAGGGCTGGACATTGCTGCTGTCCCCTCATCAGCAGGGCTGGACATTGCTGCTGTCCCCTCATCAGGCTGGTCAGGGCTGGACATTGCTGCTGTCCCCTCATCAGCAGGGCTGGACATTGCTGCTGTCCCCTCATCAGCAGGGCTGGACATTGCTGCTGTCCCCTCATCAGCAGGGCTGGACATTGCTGCTGTCCCCTCATCAGGCTGGTCAGAACAGCATCTGACAACTGTCCCGTCATCAGGGATGAGGCTTTGGAGTTCTTCCAGACCCATGCTGGACTGATGAATCTCTGCCACCACAACAATTTCCCGTTCCCCGTGTGAACTTCCTTTCTTCAGCTCCTGACTCTGGAGCTGAGCCGTGTCCTCATCCTCCTCCTCGTGAGCGAGTGGAGCGCGAACAATCCCGTCCACGGGCACGGTGACGGGGGACAGCGGCTGGCAGAGGTTGTGGCTGGCTGTCACCACGACCTTGATGGCATCGCTGTCCTCGTCCTGGCTGTTCCTGTCCAGTTCCGAGGCCTCGATGTTGTTGGCTTCGTGCTCCAGGCTGTCGAACTCCTGAGTGATCTCCAGGTTCTCCTTGTCCTCCTGGGTGGGCGTGGCTGTGGGGGAAAATCCTTCAGCGCTTTCTTTGTCCGACGGCTGCATATCTTCAGACTCTCCCTCATCATCGTCGATGTCAACATATTCTTCTTTCTTTGCAAACCGGACAAATTTCCCGGCTTTGGGCGGCGCTCGTGCGCTGGCGGGCTGCTGTCGGAGCGACAGGAACGTGGTGGTGTGAGTCTCTTCTCCGTCGTCGTCTATGAACTTGATGTCCTCGCGAGTCATGCGCGTGGTCGTGGTCAGCTGTTCGCTCTGCATCTCCTCACGAGACAGGCGTGCCGCCGTGCTGATGACGTCACCGCGGACGACTGGCTCGTAGGGAGAGGACTCGTGTCTGGGGGACGGGAGGCAAGTCATCAATAAACATGTTATAAATCAACAATAAACATGTCACAAATCAGCAATAAACATGTCAAAACTCATTAATAAACATGTCGCAAATATTCAATAAACATGTCACAAATATTCAATAAACATGTCACAAATCATCAGTAAACATGTCACAAATCTTCAATTAACATGTCACAAATCAATAAACATGCCGTAAATCATTAATAAACATGTCGCAAGACATCAATAAACATGGCGCAAATCATTAATAAACATGCCGTAAATCGTCGAAAAACACGTTGCAAATCATCAATAAACACGTCACAAATCATCAATAATCATGTTGCAAATCTCCAATAGACATGTTGCAAGATGGCGTAACTAGCCAGGTTTAAGCAGCACTGACTCCCAAGCTGGAGCTGCTGATGAACAGAACTAGCCTAAACAGCCTGGTCAAACTGGTACTGAGTGGCAGCATTAGTTAACAAGAAACAACATGCATTAATGATGATTACAGGACATATCTTATCTATAGCTAGTTCTGAATGGGTTTGGACCAGGCACGGTTTTGGATAAGTGTGGACTATCCAGAACAGTGCCTGAGCATGGTTCTGGATAAAGCATGGTTCTGGATAAAGCACGGTTCTGGATAAAGCACTGTTTTGGATAAAGCATGGTTCTGGATAAAGCACGGTTCTGGATAAAGCATGGTTCTGGATAAAGCACGGTTCTGGATAAAGCACGGCTCTGGATAAAGCACTAGTACTGTTTTGGATAAAGCATGGTTCTGGATGAAGCATGGTTCTGGATAAAGCATGGTTCTGGATAAAGCACGGTTCTGGATAAAGCACGGTTCTGGATAAAGCATGGTTCTGGATTAAGCACGGTTCTGGATAAAGCACGGTTTTGGATAAAGCACGGTTCTGGATAAAGCATGGTTCTGGATAAAGCATGGTTCTGGATAAAGCACGGTATTGGATAAAGCACGGTTCTGGATAAAGCATGGTTCTGGATTAAGCACGGTTCTGGATACAACAGGACAGCTGATGGGGAACTGAAACCAACTGCACCTCTCTACCTGGGCAGGATGCGCACCGCGCCGGCGCTCTCCAGCGAGAAGTCGTACATCCCGTTGATGTAGGTCGACTCCGAGTCAGGACCTTCTGGGTCTTTCCTGGGCAGACAGAGGAGAGCAGAGTGAGAAAAGGTACAAAACTACAGCCAACTATCAACAGGCTGAATAATCATCTGTATAGTGCTGTATACTTGGCTCTTAGAAAGGTCTTGTAAGTTTGCAAAGTATTCATAAAGCAAGCAAGGAACAAACAAACAAGGAAATAATGATGCAGACTATGGGACTTTAAGGGACTGATTGTTGATAAGAAGCATGACAAGTTGATAGGAGGAAACAATTGGGGCAACAGACAGAAATTGAACAGCCTACTGATGTTTGATGGTAAAATAAAATTTTATCCACACTCACCTGATGGTGTTGGCCTGGAATCGGAAGGACGTCACCGTCTCGTACACAGGGAAGTCTCGGAAACCGTGCGAGGAGTCCTCTTCCTTGTCGTGTGCAGTAGAGTTGCCGTTCCCTCCATCGTTCTCGCCTTCAGGTGCTCGGTTATCTGTGTGACCGTTATGGATGATGTTGCCATTTATGGAGTCAGAGCTCTTGGCATCCACAGTTGAGTTGATTTGTGCTTCTTCCATCTTCTTCGCCTCTTCCTCCTGCCGACCAGTCACCATCTGCTCCTGCCGACCAGTCACCATCTGCTCCAGCTGACCAGTCACCATCTGCTCCTGATGACCAGTCACCATCTGCTGATGACCAGTCACCATCTGCTCCAGCTGACCAGTCACCATCTGCTGATGACCAGTCACCATCTGCTCCTGATGACCAGTCACCATCTGCTCCTGTCCAACAGTCTCCATCTCCTCTTCATCTGCTGACTCAGAGTTAACAGCCGTCCAGAGATCGTCCACAGGCGTGACTCGGTAGATTCCTTCGGGAGGTCCATCAGAGTCATCTGTGTCAGTACTGTCATGACATGGGTCAGCACTGTCTTGGTTGGAGGTGTGGGTGCTGTCCTGTTGGGTTGGGTGGGTGCTGTCCTGTTGGGTTGGGTGGGTGCTGTCCTGTTGGGTTGGGTGGGTGCTGTCCTGTTGGGTTGGGTGGGTGCTGTCCTGTTGGGTTGGGTGGGTGCTGTCCTGTTGGGTTGGGTGGGTGCTGTCCTGTTGGGTTGGGTGGGTGCTGTCCTGTTGGGATGGGTGGGTGCTGTCCTGTTGGGATGGGTGGGTGCTGTCCTGTTGGGTTGGGTGGGTGCTGTCCTGTTGGGTTGGGTGGGTGCTGTCCTGTTGGGATGGGTGGGTGCTGTCCTGTTGGGTTGGGTGGGTGCTGTCCTGTTGGGATGGGTGGGTGCTATCCTGTTGGGTTGGGTGGGTGCTGTCCTGTTGGGTTGGGTGGGTGCTGTCCTGTTGGGTTGGGTGGGTGCTGTCCTGTTGGGTTGGGTGGGTGCTGTCCTGTTGGGTTGGGTGGGTGCTGTCCTGTTGGGATGGGTGGGTGCTATCCTGTTGGGTTGGGTGGGTGTTGTCTTGTTGGGTGGTGTCCTGTTGGGTTGGGTGGGTGCTGTCCTGATGGGTTGGGTGGGTGCTGTCCTGTTGGGATGGGTGGGTGATGTCCTGTTGGGTTGGGTGGGTGCTGTCCTGTTGGGTTGGGTGGGTGCTGTCCTGTTGGATTGGGTGGGTGCTGTCCTGTTGGGATGGGTGGGTGCTGTCCTGACAGGGCATATCTGTGCTGCCTTGGTGGTATGACTGGGTATCAAGATGGAACTGTTCAGTGCTGTCCTGATGGGACTGGTCTCTGCTGCTGTCCGGATGGGACTGGTCTTTGCTGCTGTTCTGTCCCCCACAGCCAGAAACTGGCTCAGTCTCTGGATTCTGCTCATCTGAAGACTCCTCAGTCTCCTGCTGACCGCTCACAGATTTCTCACAAACAGAGAAGCTGACATTCACCACATGTTTGTAATCTCTGTCGTGATGTGCAGGATCTCCATCCTCGTCTTTCCTGCTGCCTCCAGGCGGGTCGACTGTAGAATCAAGAAGCTGCTGGACTTCATCGCCCTGGATCTCTGCCATCACTTCTGCCATGTTTGACATTTTTGCTGCTTCATCGCCTTCAAACTCTGCCCTTTTTGAAATTCTAATCTCTTCAAACATTTCTGTTTCAGTGTACCCGCAGATCTCATCCTCCAGTTTGAAGGTAACATGTTTGGTCTCCCCTGAGCTTCTGCTCCGGCCTTCAGCCATGGAGCTGCCCTTGTTCTCAGCCATGGAGCTGCCCTCAGCTATGGAGCTGCCCTCAGCCATGGAGCTTCCCTCAGCCATGGAGCTGCCCTCAGCCATGGAGCTGCCCTCAGCCATGGAGCTGCCCTTGTTCTCAGCCGTGGAGCTGCCCTTGTTCTCAGCCATGGAGCTGCCCTCAGCCATGGAGCTGCCCTTGTTCTCAGCCGTGGAGCTGCCCTTGTTCTCAGCCATGGAGCTGCTCTCAGCCATGGAGCTGCCCTCAGCTATGGAGCTGCCCTCAGCCATGGAGCTGCCCTCAGCCATGGAACTGGTCAGTGCTGGTCCCTTGTCTTCAGGCTTGGAAGCAGTTTTAGTGTCAGTAAGACCAGAGAAGACACCTGCTACTGGTGTGTCAGGCGATCTGTCGTCCACAATGGCATCTGGGAGAGGTTCTGGTTGGACAAACTCTTTAGGTGCTGCATCCACTTCTGACCTGCCCTGCAGGGGGTCTGCTGTCATGGTGATGACCTCTGACCTGCCCTGCACAGGGCCAGGAGAACTCTCCGCAGTTGGAACCTCCACCATGGCTCCCTCTGATGTGCACATGATGGGCGGCCTGCGCTTGATGGTACCGGAGGTTTCCGACGTCCAGTAGTCTAGAACAGTCTCGGAGTCGTTAGGAGAGGGAGACCTGTCCTCCTCCGGCGGCATGGGGATGTACTCCACAGTTCCGGGGTGAGGCACAAACTCCGGAGCGCCCGGATTCAGAACAAACTCATCCACGGTGCTGTCACTGGTCATGACCTGGTGGGCAGTGTAGGTGGGGAGCACCTTCTCTCCACCGGGGGGCGCTTTTGTGCACTTAACCCTCTCTCTGCCAGGGGGTGCTGATGTGCAGTTAACCATCTCTCTGCCAGGGGGCACTTTTGTGCAGTTAACCCTCTCTCTGCCAGGGGGTGCTGATGTGCAGTTAACCCTCTCTCCACCTGGGGGCGCTTTTGTGCAGTTAACCCTGTCTCTGCCAGGGGGTGCTGAAGTGCAGTTAACCCTCTCTCTGCCAGGGGGTGCTGAAGTGCAGTTAACCCTCTCTCTGCCAGGGGGCGCTGATGTCTGAGGCTGGAACTCGCGAGCCTCGGGATTTAAGTGGGAGCCGGGAACATCAGCGACCACGTCGGGCACTCCGCCGAGTTTGGGCACAAACTCCTCAGCGGTGGGGTTCAGGCTGCCGGGAGAGTTGTCTGCTTCCGTCTGACGCTCGACTGGTCGAGGCTCGACCCTCAGGAAGGTCTGGCCTGACTCGATCCCTTCATTGGCTTCGTTTTGCACCACTTCCTCAGGTGGAGACATGATGTCTGCCTCCAGGGGCGCTCCTGCAGGGCGAGGCACGTCAGCCTGGGTCGGGTCCAGCACTAGCGGAGCCTCCCGCCCCACAGACTGGCTCTCAATCACAACCATGTCCCTGCCCGGCCCTGCAGTACTCTCCATCACCACCAGTGGGCGCTGCTGTGTTGAGGTGCTTTCGATGACCACCATGTCCTCGTGGATCTGTGAGGCGGACACGGCCTCGCTGGGTCTGCAGGAGAAGATGTGGGGATGTCCGGACTCCGTGAAGCGCGCCTCGGTGAAATGTGCGTGCGGGTCGACGGTGTCGCTGGGCTCGGGCAGAGACTCCTCGATGGCAGTCTCCGGCACGAACTCGCTGACCCCGGGCAGGTTGGTGAACATTGGGAGGGGAGACTCCGGGGACATCAGCTCGGCCACCTGGTCGAACTCGGCGTCGGACTCCTGCCCCGACACGTCCGACAGATGCTCGGCCAGCAGGTCCTCCACGCCGGTCCCGCACTCCGGCTCAGCCTCCTTCATCATCAGCATCGGCGGCCGGCCGCGCGGGAACGACACGTTCAGCCCGTGCAGCTCCTTGGGGATGTCTGCCGCCGACACAAACACAAACCCGCTGTCGATCTCCGGAGACCCGCCACTCGCGCCCCCCGAGGAGTCCGACTCTTTCAGGGAGTCCTTCGGGGATCCCTCGCTCTCGGGAGAATCTCTCGGCTCAGGCGACTCTTTGGGGTCTGCAGACGGACTTTTCTTCAGTTCAGCTTCAGTTTCAGTCACCGATGCAACAACAATCTCCAGCTGGTGGGGGCCGGTCTGTGGTTCACCTGGCTGGCTCGTCATGTCCTCTTCCTCTTCAACAGGCCGGAGAGATCTCAGCATCAGCACTTCTTGTCTCTTCTCATGACTGGGTTTCCTTTCGACATGCCCCTGTGCAGCACCAGACAAGTGCTCAGACTCTCTGCCTGACAAGTGCTCCATGCCCTCAACAGGGAACGACTCAAACTTATCAGCCTCTTCAGTCTGTTTAACAAGTATCTTGACATCAGTGTTAGTTGACGCCGTTGGGCCAAGTTCTCCTGTAGATCCATCCATGTTTCCTTCCTTGCTGACTGTTTGCTGTTCTTCCTGCACCACCGGTTGTTCTGGACTGTCCACGAGCTCAAACATCCCGCCTGGCGCCTCCTGCACCCCCACAGGCGAATCTGGAGAAATTCTGTCGCTCAGAAGTTCCTCCATCTGAGCACTGTCTAGTGACCTGCTCATGAAGTTAGCAGACTCTTCTTCAAATGACTCGATGGAAGCACTTCTCAAGTCCCAGCTGGTCCCATATTTGGAACCCTCATATTTTGAGTCATATCTCACAGGTGTGTCCGGAGGCTGCCCCATTGATAAGGACCTCAGAGGTGCCTTCGGCCTTTCTGTTCTTTTCAGGTGTGAACTTCTTGCAGGTTCTTCATAAGCCTTTCTCACAGAACATTCTGCAGGCTCAACCTTCTGTAAAAAGTCCTTTGCTGATACGGGAGTGATATCTGGGCTTTCTTCCCTTGACTCGGCAAGATCCTCTAGACTCTCCTTGTAGGTGACGTCATCATCAGGTGCGACCGTGGGGGTGAGGTCCTCTTCACTTGGGTCGACTCTGGTCCAGGGTTCGGACTCGGAGCGCAGCAGCAGCTTGGAGGCGCAGTCCTCTGCAGTGTCCTCTGGTCTGTCTGTGTGGGAGTCGCTCAGGCTGCGCACGCCGCTGGTGTGGTACACGAAGCTGTTGGTGTACTCCCAGGAGGCGTCCATCTCCCCCAGTCGGCACGGCTCCTCCGCATCCTGCCTCTCCTCCGTACCAGCTTCAGAGGACATTACAGACGACATCTCATCGTCAGCCTCCACAGCCTTTTCCTCCTCCTCCTCCAGAGTGTCATGGTCGGAGACGATGTCCGACTCCGCCCTGCCCAGCTCTGGCCTCGAGTCTCCCTGCTGTCCAGCACTGACCAGCTCAGGCCTCACGTCTCCTTGCTGTCCAGCACTGACCAGCTCCGGCCTAACGTCTCCCAGCTGTCCAGCACTGACCAGCTCTGATGCACCTGCCATGTCAGCAACACTTCCTGCTGCTTGTATCTGCTGCACAGTCTCTGTCTCTGCTGACCGAGGCACAAAAAGCTCTTCCCCATCAGACACCTCAGCTGTTGGCCCTGCTGTCTGCTGCTGTTCCCCATCAGACACCTCAGCTGTTGGCCCTGCTGTCTGCTGCTGTTCCCCACCAGACACCTCAGCTGTTGGCCCTGCTGTCTGCTGCTGTTCCCCATCAGACACCTCAGCTGTTGGCCCTGCTGTCTGCTGCTGTTCCCCATCAGACACCTCAGCTGTTGGCCCTGCTGTCTGCTGCTGTTCCCCATCAGACACATCAGCTGTTGGCCCTGCTGTCTGCTGCTGTTCCCCATCAGACACATCAGCTGTTGGCCCTGCTGTCTGCTGCTGTTCCCCATCAGACACCTCCGCTGTTGGCCCTGCTGTCTGCTGCTGTTCCTCATCAGACACCTCAGCTGTTGGGCCTGCTGTCTGCTGCTGTTCCTCATCAGACACCTCAGCTGTTGGACCTGCTGTCTGCTGCTGTTCCCCATCAGACACCTCAGCTGTTGGCCCTGCTGTCTGCTGCTGTTCTCCATCAGACACCTCAGCTGTTGGCCCTGCTATCTGTTGCTGTTCCTCATCAGACACCTCAGCTGTTGGACCTGCTGTCTGCTGCTGTTCCTCATCAGACACCTCAGCTGTTGGGCCTGCTGTCTGCTGGTCAAAGCTGGAGGATTTACCAAAATCTTCGTGTCCCAGGAGCTTATTCTGCTCATCTACAGATTCAACAGGTGCTACTTCGTCATCAGTAACAGCAGCTCCTACATTACTGTCCTCCGGTCCACTCAAATGCGAACCTGTTTGTCTGGCGTGCTGTTCTACTGACAATTCTGGTTGCAGGTCTTGATGAGCCGTCGGTTCTGGTAACTTGACATCTGGGTCTGTTGTGAAGTCAGCAGTGACTTCTGCTGGCTCTGGTATGTATTCTCCTGACATTTCTGTTGCCTTTCTACCGGCTGGAGTTATTTCAACAGCTTCTGTCTTGTTTCCTTGTTCTAGCATGGATGAGTCCTTTTGTGGGTGTCCAGCCTTTCCTGTTTCTCTGTCGTCCTGCAGGAGTGACCCAACGTCCACTGCTGCCTGGGTGCCCTGCACTAACCCGGCCCCCAGTAGGCTGACTGCAGCATCCACTGATATGGGAGGCATAGTTCTGAGTCGTCCGGCTTCTTCACTGTCAGATACAGGAGATGGTGGTGGGGAGGGGGGCGATTCCGAGGGCGGGAAGGCTTCTATGGATTGGTCAGAATCTGTTTGGTCTTCTTCAGCAAACACATCATCTTCCTTCCCTTCTGCAGGTGAGCTTCCAGGTGAGACAGGTGACACAGGTGAGTGTGCCTCTGCCGACACAGGCGAGCGGGCCTCTGCTGCCACAGGTGAGTGAGCAGGTGAGCGGGCCTCTGCTGCCACAGGTGAGCGGGCCTCTGCTGCCACAGGTGAGCGGGCCTCTGCTGCCACAGGTGAGTGAGCAGGTGAGCGGCTGTCTGCTGTCGGCAGTGTTTGCTCCTCTTCACACCTGTCGGCCTCTGCTGCCTGCGGCGTCAGAGTTTCTGGTATGTCTTCACCAGATTCCTTGGCCAATGGAGTTTCAACAATCAAGGCTTCATCTTCTTGGGAGTCAAGAGTAACGCCCTGTTTAGTGTCAACAATGTCAACATTTGCAGCTTCTATATGGTATTCCACAGCAGACCCTGCATTGTCTGCTACACTAGATTCTCTGTTTGTCTGTGTAGCATTCTTTACTTCAGCTGCATCTTTTTCTGCTTGATCAACAGAATCACAAATATCCTCTCCAATAGCCTCGGCCTCGTTTGTTTTAGTAAAACTTTCCTCCATGTCAGCAGGACCTTCCTCCATACCTGCAACATCTTGTGGGCTTTCTGGAAACTCAGTCCCTCCTGAGGGAAGTGCTACAGGTGTGAAGTCCTTCAGGTGTGATGTAACTGTAACCTCGCTTCTTGGGAGCTCCTTCTGGTCATCTGCAGGTTGAACAGGTTCTGCCACGATGTCTACAGGTGTGAAGTCCATTGGTCCTGCCACAGTGACATGGTTCCTCGTCACACAGACCAGCTCCTCCGTGCTGATGCTGGCCTGCGGAGACGGAGGCCTCTCTGCCTCCAGAACTCGAGCTTCTACTCGTTTGTCAGGAGTATTACCTTCCCGGGAGGTTTCAGAGGAAGAAACAGAAGTTTGGCGCACCTTTGCTGTCACCTGAGCTTTCTTAGAAGGTCCTTTAGTCAACTTTGCTTCCTTAGGTGATGATGATACTTTTGTTTGGACAAGGGTTTTTCTTGTAGTTGTTTTTCCTGCAGAAGTCTTTTTCGTGGATCGTTTTTCAGTGTCTGGAACTTTTTTCATGGGTTTATTGGCAGCCGGCGCCTTTTTGGTGGCATCCTTGTCTTCACCTGCAACTGCAGCTTTACTGGTGACAATTTTCTCCTTGCCTGTACCTGGAGCTTTACTGGTGACTGGTTTCTCTTTGCCTGTTCCTGCAGCCTTACTGGTAACTGGTTTATCTCCAACTGCAGCTGCTGGCTTTTTGGTGGCTGCTTTAGCCCCAACCTTCCTTGCTGAGGTTGTCTTAGTGGATGTTTCAATCTGACCCTTAGCAACAGCTGTATCCTCTGTTACCTTCTTTTTCCCCTGTACAGTCACTTTTTCTTGCTCTTTGACATTTTTCTTGCCTACAACTTGTTTATTTGTGTGTTTGCTGGTTGGCATGGTTACCTTGTCTTTCTGTGACACAGAAACTTTCATCTTCGGTTCCACACTGCTGACCTTTGACCTAGCACCTGATGCCACAACACTTGTCTTGGTTTCATCTTTGCCTTTGACCTTTTCTGCCTTCCTGCTGGTTTCGGTTGTTTTCACTCTTGTTTCTGCCTCTCTTGCTGCTGGGGATGCTTTGCTGATGTCTTTGCTTGATTTTTTCATTCCTATTTTTCCAGAAGGTGCTACTTTTGCCTTTGTAACATCATCCTTCTTGGCAGCTGAGACACGTGTTGCTGAGCTGCTTCCATTGGCCGCTGAGACACGTGTTGCTGAGCTTCCATTGGCCGCTGAGACACGTGTTGCTGAGCTTCCATTGGCCGCTGAGACACGTGTTGCTGAGCTGCTTCCATTGGCCGCTGGTTTTCCCCTTCTGCCTGTTTTTTCTGCCGAAGCAGATCTGGAGGCAGAAGTGTCTTTCTTTCTAACTGGAGTTTCTCTCCCAGTGGGTCTCAACTTGGGGGAATCTTGCACTGCAACAGTTCTGGGGTTGGACAGTTCCCCTCCCTCCTTACCATGGACACTTACAGCAGGTGGGGCATCTGGTACTGCAGGTGGGGCATCTGGTACACCTGGTATTACAGGTGGGGCATCTGGTACTACAGGTGGGGCATCTGGTACTGCAGGTGGGGCATCTGGTACTGCAGGTGGGGCATCTGTGACATCTGGCTCTGAAGGTGGGGCACCTGGTACTACAGGTGGTACACCTGGCACTACAGGTGGAGCATCTGTGACATCTGGCTCTGAAGGTTGGGCACCTGGTACTACAGGTGGGGCATCTGTGACATCTGGCTCTGAAGGTGGGGCACCTGGTACTACAGGTGGGGCATCTGTGACATCTGGCTCTGAAGGTGGGGCAGTAGGTACACCTGGTGCTACAGGTGGAGCATCTGTGACACCTGTTGCTCCAATAGGAAGGTTGGGCAGGGCCTCCCCAGGTTCTGCCCCTGAAGCAGCTGTACCAGCTATCTGCAGGTAGGACTGCTCTGTCTTGTGTGTTCCTGTACTAACCATGTCCTGTTCCCTGTGGGTTTCCCTGCTGGCTGACTCCATTTCTTTCTCACTCTCTTCAGTCTCAGCCTTCTCAGAGACAACCAAGTCTTCAGTTGGCACTACATTATCAGCGCCTCCTGTACCTTCTGCTGGTACTGCAGCATCAAGTGTCTCATTCTGCACATTTTTCGCTTTTGTTGAAGAGTTTGAGACATCGTCCTTTTCTTTCTTGACGTTGATCTTTTTTGGTGACTTCACTTTTGCAACGTTTTCTGCTGCACTTGACCTCTTCTGGGCAGTCTGTCGCCCTGAAGGCTTTGTTTTCTTCATCAGGCTAGCCTGGCTTTTGGAAGGACTCCCTGCCTTTCTGGTTGTGCTGGCCTCGGTATTTGCTGATTTCTTCCCAGGGTTAGCTTCACTAGCTGGCTTCCTGGCTGGGCTAGCTTGCATACCTCCTGACTTCTTGGCTGGACTTGTTTCCCCAACCCCTTTCTGCCTAACTGTGCTACTTTCCACACGATGCTTAGCAGGGCTAGTTGATCCTTTCTGCCTAACTGGGCTACTTTCCACACGATGCTTAGCAGGGCTAGTTTCCACCTTGGCTGTTGGCCTAGCAGGACTAGTTTCCACCTTGGCTGTTGGCCTAGCAGGGCTAGTTTCCACCTTGGCTGTTGGCCTAGCAGGACTAGTTTCCACATGATGCCTAACAGGGCTAGTTTCTCTGCCCGACCCGGGCTCCAGACCGGCCAGTTGTTTCGCCGGCGGGCTCTTCTTGGTCGCCGCCGAGTCCATCTCGTCCTCGGACAGGACGAAGGAGCGGGACTTCTGCTGGAAGGCCAGCGTGGGGCACAGCAGGTGGGAGTCCGGCTTGATCTTGGGGGATTTCTTCTTCTTCGGAGGTTTTCCTTCGGTGACCGAGTCCGTAGAAGAAGAAGACCTGATGTCTCTGTCGCTGAAGGCGGTCCCGGCGGGGCGAGGGCTGCGCGTGCGGGAGCGAGGTCGCATGTAACCCGGCAACACCTCGCCTTCGCCCTCCTTAATCACCACAGCAGGACTTCGACTTCTGGACCGGGAAGACAACCTTTTCTTCTTCAGGGACTTCTTGGAGGCCGTCTTGCCCTTGGCGGCGTCCATGTTCATGTCGTCCGACTTGGAGCTGGAGGCGGAGACGCGGGTTAAGGACGACTCTCGTGAGCGACTCCGCGGGCGGGCGGGGTTGGACCCGGCGCTGCTGCTGCGCAGGCTGCTCGTGCGCGTCTGCTTGATGAACGGGGCCCGCGGTTTCCGGGTGGGGCTCCGTTGCCGTGACAACTCATCCTGTTTCATGCTGTCGGCCTTTTCCTCCCGTTCCTCCCCGTCTGTGGGACCCGCGCCGTCCGAGACGTCTCGCCGCTTCTCGGCTTTTGTCTTGGAGGAGCTTCTTTTCTTGCCGCTCCTGGAGGCAGAGCCGGCCCTCTTGGCTCTGCCTGCGGATTTCTGCCGGACTCCGTTCAGCACGGCCGGCTCCTCGCTGGGCTTACCCCCCGGCCCCGCAGAACCGCTCGACGGACGCGATTTTCTCGCCGAGGGAGACTTTCGGGCATTTCCAGACTTCTTCATTTTCGCTGGTCCTTTTGCAGCCGCCCCTTCGGTCCTCGCTGCTCCCTGTCTACTGGAACTTTGTCGGTCTTTGCTGGACGCTTTCTAAATGTGGCAATAAAAACTGGGTGAGACTCTCTCTATGGAACGCATTTCAATTTATTCTAATATAAAATTTAAACCCATTCCAACATACAGGTAGGCATGGAGTCAGGATTGGGCACTGGGGACAAACCTGACATCACAAGGCAATCCAGAATAACCGATTTAAACTTGAATGTTCCCATCTCATTTACAAGGCAATCCAGAATACCCAAATCAAATGTTCCCAATTGCCATTCACAAGGCCGTCCAGAAGGCCTCCATGCTAACAGGTGGGACAGAGATCGGTATATGATTGTTTGGATCTTCTGCTTAACTCTTATGCTAATACAGGACTGTTCTAACCTTTGCCCTCTGTGCACTGGACAGTTTGGGCTTCTTTGCGGGAACATGGCCGATATCGTCTACAAATACGGCAGCTGGAAGGAGAATTAAGCAAATAAATAAACAAGTGTCGTCACTTTGAACATTCTTCTATTCTACTTAACCATTCTGGACATGATTCAAAGCTAAAGAAAGTTTTTATTTTAAATTATACATAGTACATTTGTGAAAGTCTTGGACATAACATAATGCTTGTTGTTTTGGTGAACAGTCATGAATATCAAGTTCACAGTGGATTCCATGCTCTGTGCCTGAACAACACACTACTGTGTACCATTGGGCAACTACTGTTGCTGCTGCTACATTTTTTCACATACGATTAAAGGTATTGAGGATCATGGGGAAGACGAGCATGCTGTGGGGTTGAAGTATTGTGACGGTCACTATTTAAACCACCCATGCAAGCTGAGAGTGTGGGTCTATGTCACCATTTAAACCACCCATGCAAGCTGACAGTGTGGGTCTATCACCCATGCAAGCTGGTAGCGTGGGTCATATTTGCACGGCACAAGCCAGTCACAAAACCAAAGGTCTTACGTGATCCTGGGGTCCCAGAAATCAAAGCAGGAGCAAAGAGAAAGCAAAAAGTGCAACTTCAGCAAAAAGCAGTTATAGTCACTTTTAAAGATGATTTAAAAGGCATAATGATGTGGCTCATAGAAAGGGGAAGGGATCAAAGTTCAGTGTCACGAATGTCCACCATTCTCTGGTGCAGGGAGGACAGAAACCTCCTTCTATCCTACATGGATCACATTACAGATGCAACAATAGTTACAGAAGTCCACAAGAGCTTTTCAACCTGCTTCCCCTGAAAGTACCCATCTATGCAGCAGACACCACAGCTCAACTGCACCAAAAGTGCCCACATCTACGGAGCATCTACAGTTCAGATCATGAGTCGTACCTTCCTTGACCTTGGCCTTGGTGTTTGCGGAGAGGATGTTCCAGCCGACCGTGTGCTGCACCTGAGCGACGTTCTGCACCAGGAAGGCCCAGCAGCGCTCATGGAAGGTGTTCACCTGCACTACCATGTCCTGCAGACAGGGGGCAGTGTTACATTAGCAACGCTGAAGCAACATTCAAAACGCTTGCAGCATTCAGCCTATAGCGGGTCCAGTCTAGTGCAAACTACATGTATGGTAACAACTATCCATACAACTGGACAAAGGTTTGTGCAGGGTAAAAATTGGCGACTCATTCTACAGCAGCTTGTTACCACAGAAATTACATTTGAGGACAGGGAAGATATTTATTTTGTTGGGCCAAATTTGATACAATCTAGTTTGGGCCAGTGTTGTAAATAAGCAGGTAGAGCACCCCCTACCCAAGCACAAGTACCCTGCATGCCGAGCGCCCCCTACCCAAGCTGTGTGGCATGACAGGATGATAAACTAGAGTTCCACGACCTCATACCTTCGCCAAATGAGGTTAATATTATATGACTGACGAATTATAGATTTCCCCCTAATTATGCCAATAAGATCCCCATTTGCATGAATTACGTCAGTTGATCATATTCTCCTCCCAATGGCAGTGTTATCGTAACAAAGAAGGCCATTCTAGCATTTTCTCATAAATTATGCAAATGAAGTCCTGATTTGAATAAGTTATGTTGAATGATGTTCACCTCCAGTCAACTTCGAAATGCGCAAGTATGAAATTGCCAGCATCAACCACTATGGAATTACAGTATTTTCTCATTAATTATGCAAATTAGGTCTTCATTTACATGATTAATATATGGCGATGTTCCTGTCATTCTTAATTACACATGTCACAAGGTAGAATAGTCCTTAATGGAAGATAGGTGAATTATAGAATTCCCTCATTAACTATGCAAATTAGATCCTAATTTGCATAATTGTCATCTAATTATGTCAAGCATCACGTAAGCTACCTACATACCCAATATCAAGACGATCCGTCAACTGGTTCTTGAGTTATCCTACTTTAAACATTTTCATACAAATGCTCCTGCAGTTCCAGGGCAAGCCGCTAGGGGGCCCAAACTTACGTCACGTCTTGCCGAGCACAAGAGCTACCTACCATCCAAAAATCATGACCCTAGCATGTCCAGATCACGAGATATCAAAACCGGAAGTTCCGCTGCAGTACCATAACAAGCCGCCAGGGGGCCCAAAATCTAATCAGTTCGAGCTCTCATCAAGACCTATCCACCTACCAAATATCAAGATAATCCATCTAAGCCTTCTCGAGTTATGCTGTTGACAGACACACAGACAGACAGACACACGGCCACGAAAACATAACCTTCTTGGCGAAGGTAATAATGTTATTACCCCGCTGAAACCAGCTGGCCCAAATGTCTGCAGGCACTGAAACAAACAAGACAACCTGAGAAACAGAAAAGAACAGAAAAAAGCTGGGGCAGAACGACTAACCCAAGGAAATCATAGGGTCTATACAAAACCGTGGGACAGAAAACGTATGGACATCACTATAAAACTACCTGATTCCAAAGGAATTCAGTAAGTTTGTTTATTTGTAAGTTTGTAAGTTTGTTTGTGACTTACAGAGTTCCAGTCGTCCGTCATGGCCAGCTGCTTGAGCTTGTTGACGGACCAGAACTTGCTGCAGCAGTTGTCTGGAGTCAGGCTGTCGACCAGCGCAGAGAACACCTGGCTCACAAACTGCCCCTTCCAACCCATGCCCTGCAGGGGCATAAAGTAGCCTGTATCAACAGCAGTGCTGATGTCTGGCACATAATAACATCAGCATCAACAGTAGGGCTGATATGTGACACATGATAACATTATACATAATGGTTTGTTGTAGTGGTCCTGTCAGGTAAAGTGCATTCTTTGTTAAATGTATTATTAGACTCTGTAACAGTTGTAACGTCAATGCAATTCGGAAGTACCTGTATATGCTGTTTCTGTAATGTAGGTCCACTGGTTGGTTGAATAAAAAATAAAAACGTGCAAAAACGTCCCGTTGCTGGCCACGGTGCCAAATTTCTCCACGATGTCCCTCAGCTGCACCGACAGCTCTCGCACCGGCTCCACAAACAAACAAACAAACCCGCCTTACCCTGAGGAGCGTGCAAAACGTCCCGTTGTTGACCACAGAGCCGAAGTTCTCTACGATGAAAGCGACGCACGCGTCCCTCAGCTGCACCGACAGCTCTCGCACCGGCTCCGCCCACTTCACACTGGGGATGGTCGACTGCAGCTTGTCACTCTCAATCGCCATGGCTACAGCATTCTCAGTGGTCTGTGGGAGGAAACACCATACTTGTTACCATGCCAACAGGATTCTGATTGGGCAGATCATTTTTGAAATGTCAGATGCACAACACAGAATTTTGCTATCTCTCTTGCTATTTGCTATTGCAGTGAGTGGTGTGCTTTAAGCTACATGAGTGGGTTTCTGTACTGTGACCTGGGTGGGTTGTGTGCTAAGACCCTGGTTGGATCTGTACACAACTTTCCTGTCTGGGATCTATATATATTACATGGGTTACATCTATGCTTAGAACTGTGTTTGTTGCCTTTTGAGATGTGGATGGGTGGACTCTGCCATGGGTGTGCTATGATGTGGGTATGCAATGATACCATGTGCTACTAACACACTAAATGCACCTGTCTTGTCTTTTACACCCACAGATTCAGTCATTTGTGTTTCTTAGCGTCCCCTCCTTCAGTTACCCTTGTTTTATTTGTACCGGTCACCTGTTTTGTAACTAACACATGTGCAGCTGCTAGTAATCCGATGCAAATTGGGCTAAGCAGTATTTAAGATGAATGACATGGTTGCAGTGCTATGACATGGATGTGCTATCACCTGAATGAGTTGTGTCTTACAAACTGTGTGGATAATGTAGACTATGACCTGGGTGAGTGATGACCTGGGTGGGTTGCATACTAACCAGGGTTTCTTGTATGGCTGAGAAGCACTTGTGCATCAGCTGGGTGGGTAGGTTGGCAAATGTTTGGGTCGGCCAGACCTTTGCAAAATGCTTGGAAATCCACCTGAGTAACAGGAAAATAAAACATCAGAAATTACTTAGAAATTGTTAAAATCACTTTCAGACCCAGAAACCACTTGATATTTTTAATTTTGAGTCCTGCTATCCCAAACCCAGAGTGTACTTACTTGAGACAGCCTGTGTAGAGCTGGGTACTTACTTGAGACAGCCTGTGTAGAGCCCTTCCATCCCAAATGTGTGGGCGAGCGCCAGGCAGTCTGGCACGGCTGTCAGGCATCCTGTGCAGGGCTGGGAACAAACAGACACATTAGGCAAACTGTGCAGGGCGAAACAGAGAGAGAGAGAGAGAGAGAGAGAGAGAGAGAGAGAAAGAGAGAGAGAATGGTTGAACAGGTATTGCTCCCTAGAGACCCTGTCAGCTGGGCTCACCTTGTGGAAGAGGTGACAGCTGTTGTGCTTTAGGACGAGGGCTGCGACGTCTTTCAGCCCTTCCAGGCCGTACATGTCTGCCAGAGGAACCACCTCGCTGCAGAGGAAAACGAGAGGCAAGAAACATTTGTACAAACTGAGGCGTTCATCAGGCAGCTGCAACAAGCTTACTTGGGACACTCACACTGGTGCAAAGTGAAAATTTCAAAAAGGGGAAGAGTTAGCTTGAAGCGGGAAAGTTTGAGATTTTCCTGGTGTTTTTGGTCCCGTTGCAAACAAACCAGAAGGGTCTGTTCTCACCTGGGAGTGACGTTGTTGGGCAGGTCCGTGGTTCCTCCATAGATGAAGTACAGCAGGGCCATCACTCCAGCGTGGGTTACACTAAATAAACAAATAAACAGACTGAACGGTCATGGAATGTGATTTTATGTGACCTGTTATGTGACCTATAACCTATGACCTACCGATGGAGTGTGATTTCCTTGACTTATAACCTATGACGTACCCATGGAGTGTGATTTCCTGTGACCTATAACCTATGACGTACCCATGGAGTGTGATTTCCTGTGACCTATAACCTATGACCTACCCATGGAGTGTGATTTCCTGTGACCTATAACCTCTGACCTACCCATGGAGTGTGATTTCCTGTGACATGCTCTCTGCCCAGCTGCCACTCAGCATGGCTGAAAAGTAGCCGGACCTCGCACACAGGACGGCCCTGGGACAAAAACACAACATTCAGCTGGATATACAAAAGTCTGAAGGCAACAGTTCTTAATCACCAAAATTAATATTCAACTCAACAGAAAGACAAAAAATATGAACTGCACTCTTCTTTCAATATGTCAGTAGTTTGGGTTACATGACATTGTGAATCGGGTGGGTTACCTGTGAGTAGGGTGGGTTGCCTGAGAGTATATGCTGGGTTACCTGTGAGCAGGCTTTTAGCTAGGATTTTGAGACAGGGCGTCCACTTTATATTTGGGGGGGGGGGGGGGGGGCGGGGCGCTAGCCCCGCAGCGAGCGCCGAAGGCGTGAGCTTTTTAGGGGGGTCCGGGGGCATGCTCCCCCGGGAAAATTTGAAATCTGAAACCTCCTGAGACTCTATTTCCTGCATTTTGTCAGGCAAATTTTGTGGAATTAAGGCAAGATTTTGTCTCTATATTTTAAAGGCAAATTTGTTATGGCCGTGCGCCGCGCCGCGCCGGGCCCCCTTTGCAAAAATTATGCCGATAGCGCGCGGCCAAAACAATTTATTTTTACGTAAATAGTTCACAACCATGCGCAAAAATAGTATTCTTGTCGTTGTTAACTGTACTTTTTCAAAAAAATACGAAAACTTGAGAAAAGGACGGTCAGAAGGCTCAAATACGTCCGATTAAACTCAGCTTACACGTCTCCGCTTGTGTTTTGTCCACCATGTTGCAAAAACTCAAATCTCCCGAAATCTCGCGAGAATCTGCGAGAGTCATATTCTTATACACTAGGTCAGGTGACTATTCTCCTGAGTGACCTTTCAACTCTAGCTGAGACTCTCTAGCTGCATGCGGAAGTCATTGCAGGCCCGCGAGGACGGCGTGGCTCGGCAAATTTTGCGGAGATCGGGGAATTCTTGTTGAATAAAATATCTGAAAGCTCGAATTCGGCGAATTTTGAACACATTCAGCAAATTTACCGGAGAAAAAAGAAAATTCGGGCGGAAAAAATAGGGCGTCTTTTAGGGCGTCCTACCAAAAAAGTAGGGCGTCCAATTTCCTAATATTTTCAGTACAGGGCGTCCAAATGACGCCCGGACGCCCCCCTAGCTAAAAGCCTGCCTGTGAGTAGGGTGGGTTATCTATGAGTAGGCTGGGTTACCTATAGGTAGACTGGGTTACTTGAGAGTATGCTGGGTTACCTGTGAGTATGCTGGGTTACCTGTGAGTAGGGTGGGTTACCTGTGAGTAGGCTGGGTTACCTGTGAGTAGGCTGGGTTACCTGTGACTAGGCTGGGTTACCTGTAAGTAGGCTGGGTTACCTGTGAGTAGGCTGGGTTACCTGTGAGTAGGCTGGGTTACCTGTGAGTAGGCTGGGTTACTTGAGAGTAGGCTGGGTTACCTGAGAGTAGGGTGGGTTATCTATGAGTATGCTGGGTTACCTGTAAGTAGACTGGGTTACCTGAGAGTAGGCTGGGTTACCTGAGAGTAGGCTGGGTTACTTGAGAGTATGCTGGGTTACCTGTGAGCCTTGATTTTCTGGTTCTCGACAACGATCTCGATGTCAGGCTCCACAGAGTTCACAAACAGCTGGAGCAGGTCTGCGGCCAGGGCGGAGGCAGGAGTGGGGTGGCCTGGGGAGAACACACATCGTCATCAAACAAACAAACAAACAAACAAACAAACAAACAAACAAACAAACAGACAGCAGCAATGCAGACCTGCACGGAGAAGGCTGACTCACCTCTGTGGAGCTGCAGGTTGTCCACTGACTTGCAGTCTGTTCCGGAGTCGGCCGCACCCTGGGGAGAGACAGCACATCAGCATGTTCTCTTGTTTGCATTAACAAATTGAAAGGAAAAAAAACAACCACACAAAGGCAATTTGCAGCTGTGTTATGTGTGATGTTATATTCCTGCCTCTGACCTGCATCTCAGCTGCTGTCCTGGTCTGCTCCCCATCCTCCCAGCCTCCCTCCTCCTCCTCCTCCTCCTCCTCCAGGATGGTACTGCCGGCCACGTCGTGTTTCTTCCCGCCGATGCTGTCCAGCGGGTCCGAGGAGTGGCTCCCGCCGTCCTCGATGTTGTAGCTCCCCGACTCCGAGGAGTCCTCGCTGGAGTAAGTCGCGGTGGAGGAGGAGTCATCATCGTCCTCCAAGTCTGATTGGCTCTCGCTGTGGTCGGCAAGGTTACCGTTGACAGGAGGGACAATCCCATCATCCTTTGCCTGCACAGTCCCAGCATGCACTGCAGCACACCCCTCTGGAGAGATGCCGCTATCGCTGCCGTCAGGAAGCCGGGCGTCGGCAGGGTTGGCGTTTTCGTCGGGAATGTCCGCTGCCGACTCCACGGCGATTTCCTCGTCTATTTCTGATATGACGCTCAGACTCGCCTCGCGAATCGTGTCGGCGCTGCCATATAAGTCAATCCATCTCTGCAGCTTCTCTCGACACGGACTCAAGTCTTCCCCTGTGTACACGGAGCTGTGGGGCAACAGAGGGCACAGGTCAAAGGTCTGAGGACAATAGAGTGGAAAGGTGAAAGGTCTGAGGACAACAGAGTGCAAAGGTGAAAGGTCTGGAGACAACAGTGCAAAGGTCAGGACAGGAGACCCTACAGACTGGTACATGTACTTACAGCAGCAGATCCTTGAACTCGTCGTGTTTGACGTGTTTGAAGACGGGAACCACGGTGACGTTCCCGGGAACGTGGGGCGGGAGGAACTTGTCGCTCAGCTGGGGTAGCCTGGCTCTCAGGACGGCTCGGTGGGCCGGAAACTGGACACCCGACACCAGAAACTGGGTATCCACATTCTGGGCCTCCTCATATAGTCTGTAGGGGTTAATATATGTTTATAGTTAGACAGTATATTTATGTTTAGATGTTTGCGTTTAGATGTTTGTGTTTAAAACAGGTTTGTATTTACATGGTTTATATGCTTGTGTTTACATATTTTTGTTTAATACATGCTTGTGTTTACATGTTTGTGTTTACATATTTTTGTTTACATGTTTGTGTTTATGCTATCAATGATGTTTGTGAATTCTGACCTCATCATGTCCCAGGCCAGCTGTTCGGCCAGGCTGGTCCGCAGTTTCTCTCGTTCTTTACGGGAACGCTCGCGGAACGCCTCGCTCATCTCGACCCCGCCACAGGGGGGCGCGGAACACGCCATTGTAGCAGAGGGGGGTCCAACTACAGCATGTAGCTATTTCTGAAATAAACCACAACAGCATATCAATTTACTACAACAGCCTTCTGTACAACACTGATAAACCACAACAGCATATCATTACTATAACACTTTTAACAGCCTTCTGTACAACAGCATATGGTTACATCCTCTTGCTCTTTTGGAACATTTAAATAGTCACTTTTGCTTACACACATTTCTTTTATAACACTTGAAGGCTGAAGAACATTATAAAAAGATCACTTCACATTTTAATGATGCTACATTTACCAAATGTTGAAAACTAATGGTGATGGCAATAGAAGTAAGTAATATGAATCAGAATAACTGGGCAAAAGACAACAGGGAAAACACAATATTATTATCAAGTATTCTGCATAACCTTCGTGTACTGCTGAAACCCTGGCATCTTTCAACACTATCTATAGCTTAACAAAACACTGCTCACTGGGCACCAATGTTACGTAGCAGGTGCAGGGGGCAAAATTCCCTTCTGCTATTTGCCGGGGAAACCTGCAATTTGCACAGGTCCGATGAAGCCGATGCTCATTAGTGATTTGTGTGATTAGCACTTGCATCAGCTCATCGATCACTGTCTGTCAGAATCCAGATTGAATAAAAATTAAAATTCCACTTCATTTTGTATCTGTACAGTATCTGTATAGCCGGTGTAACCACCCTAACACACCAGCTGCGTAACATACCAGCCTTGTTGTACTACAGTCTGCTCGGACTCCAAGCATCTCTAGGCCTGTGGCACTGTGTACTGCACTATAGAGGTCTGGTCCATGTAATATACTGAGTCTGAGGTAGCCATTGCTGGTCCATGTAATATACTGAACTGAGGTAGCCATTGCTGGTCCATGTAATATACTGAACTGAAGTAGCCATTGCTGGTCCATGTAATATACTGAGTCTGAAGTAGCCATTGCTGGTCGATGTTGGCAGTCCTAATTAGTGGCCCTCCAATCCCCTGCCCGGCAAAATTACTGTCATTCGGTTCCACCAAATTATAATTAGAGCAGCTCCCGTCTGGCAGACACTTTCATGTCAGCAGCAGTGATTGTACACGGTAATTCTCGTAACCTGTTATTCTGCAGGTAACGGCAACATGCATATTGCACCCCATTATAACTTACAGGAGTGCGGCCTCATTTTCAGTGGGGCTCACAACGTCACCCAGAGATGAACTCAGAGGAAAATCTCTCTTTACAGACTCTGAAATACCAGCCTGCAACCTGAGCAACTGTTGACATACAACAATGGTGAGATTGCAGACAAAGTAACTGTCACACTCACTCACAGTCTTGCAATTTCTTACATGCATTACCTGCCAATATAAACACCAACAAACTCATGGCCATACCTGCTAGTGTAAACAACAACAAACTTAAACCCACACCTGCTAGTGTAAACAATAACAAACTCATGGTCACACCTGCTAGTGTAAACAACAAGAAACTCATGGCAACACCTGCTAGTGTAAACAACAACAAACTCATGCCCACACCTGCTAGTGTAAACAATAACAAACTCATGGCCACACCTGCTAGTGTAAACAACAACTGCTGGTGGGGTCTAGCCGGACTGTACCACTGTTGGTGGGGCCCAACTGGACCGTACCACCAAGTCTTGACCCCTAACACCAGTAATAGATCAGACAAATGTCTTGATTTGCTCCCGTTATAAACCTTCATGTCAAGAAGTCTGGATTCTGTGGGGACGGAGCATTCGGCACGGTCTACTGGTCATGGAATGTCCACCAAAATCAGCACCCAAAATAAATTGTCAGGAAGAAGCACTGATGCACCGTGACTAAAACTCGAGGTGCACAGAAAAACAACTTGGGTGTACGACATAATTGTTTAAGAAAGTAGAATGTCAGAAAAACAAACCTTAATCATGCTTGTCTTCAGAACTGCAATTTAAAAATCAATGCTAACTTCAAAATTTGTACCGTACTGACACAACAGTGATTTATCATTTTTCATGACAGTTTATATAATACATCTCAAGAATACCCTAATATACAATAGTACCTTAATGTTCATACCTACACAAATATCTAAGTGCACCCACAGTAAAAAGTCATGTGCATGTAGCACGGCTCGTTAGCACCATGAAATCATGAACTAAATGAAAAAATCCAACCATTCAAACCTATCAAACCTCTTTGTTCAAACATTCAGGTGTGTTTATTTGATTGCTTTTCACTCACTCACCCATTCATTTATTCATTCATTTACTTATTCATTCATTCATAGCCATACATTCATTCAGTCAATAAACCATGAATAACTCAATCAATCAATGGGAGGTTTATATGGATCACAGCTTGTAATTCTTGGTTAGACAGGTTTCAGCTGCTGTGGTCCATCAATTCTGCTGAATGAACTCCTGTTTTATTATAGACTGACCTCTGCCTGTTTTATTATAGACTGACCTCTGCCTATTTTGATGTTTTACTTACACACTTACCTCTGCATGTTTTTCTAAAAAATTCTATACAGTACACTAACCTCTGCTGCACGTTTATACTAGCCTCTGCCTGTTTTATTATAGACTAACCTCCGCCTGGTTTTGATATTTTATTATAATTTCATACACTAACCTCTGCCTGTTTTATTATAAACTGCCCTCTGCCTGGTTTTAATATTTTATTATAGACTAACCCCTGCCTGGTTTGATGTTTTATTATAATAATATTATAGACTAACCTGACTGCCTGTTTTATTATACACTGCCCTCTGCCTGGTTTTGATATTTTATTATACTATAATAGACTAATCTCTGCCTGGTATGATGTTTTGTTATAATTTTATAGACTAACCTCTACCTGTAATACTATACACTAACCTCTGCATGATTTACTATACACTACTAGTAACCTCTGCATGTTTTATAATAGACTAAACTCTGCCTGGTTTGGTGTTTTATTATAATATTATACACTAACCTCTGCCTGTTTTACTATACACTAACCTCTGCCTGTTTTACTATACACTAACCTCTGCCTGTTTTACTATACACTAACCTCTGCCTGTTTTACTATACACTAACCTCTGCCTGTTTTACTATACACTAACCTCTGCCTGTTTTACTATACACTAACCTCTGCCTGTTTTACTATACACTAACCTCTGCCTGTTTTACTATACACTAACCTCTGCATGTTTTATTATACACTAACCTCTGCATGTTCTATTATGGACTAATCCCTGCCTGTTTTACTATGCACTATTATATAAACCTCTGCATGTTTTCAGGGTGAGAAATGTTTGGTTTCCGGTCTGCCCAGCGGGAGCCAGACGATCCCATCTGTCACCACCTGCCAAGTCCTGCTGATTACGGCCCATTTCCCCTTATAGGGAAGCCTGACCACCCCTGGGAGGATGGCACGACCCCCTGGGGTATAGTGTCATCACATGTGGACCGTACCATTCCTGTGGACAATGGAGGGGTCATAACACTGCCATAATATTTGCCTGACTCCGCAGCCCAACCCTGACATCCTATACATACCAGTAGCATCAGGTCTGTAGGGCTTATGATAGCCAAGAGTCAGTTACACACACAGATACTGGTAGCATCAGCTAGGGCTAACCCTGACATCCTATCCTGTGTCACACACATACCAGTAGTACCAAGTCTGTATATTATAGCCCAGTGTCATTTACACACACACACCGTGACTAGTAGTACCAGGTCTGTAGGGCTATAGCTGAGATGATGTCAACAATCACAGTGTGTCCTCCACCAGAGTGGGTGGATTCGCTGCACCTGTCAGACCCCCCCCCCCCCAGCTGGATTAGCGTTCAGCCCCGCTTCCTGTCAGGAGTGACAGTTGTGCCTCCCTGATTCACAAACTCCGCAGCAGCTGATGGATAAACGACTGCCCAACTAGTCAATAATGGCCCCCATCTGCCTCCTGTAGTTTAACATGTGTCACTCCGACTGTGGCATGTAACGTTATCCCTCCAACCAAGGAGGTTCAAAGAAGCTGTGGCATATGTATCCATATCCCTTCCACTGTGGCAACTTTAACATGTAATGTTATCCCTCCAACTGTGGCAAGTCTACCACGTATCCATCCCACTGTGGCAAGTTTAACATGTGTCCCACTGACTGTGGCAAATTATTACATGTATCCATCTGACTGTGGCAAGTTAAATGTGTCCCTCTGACTGTTGCAAGTTAAACGTGTCCCTCTGACTGTGCCAAGTTTAACATGTATTACTGTGACTGTGGCAAGTTTAACGTGTATCACTGTGACTGTGGCAAGTTTAACATGTATCCCCATATATAGTTTGAAACTAGGCCACCAGAAATGGGTCAGTAATTAAAAAGTTTAACCCTCAGACCAGAAAAAGGCCAGTAAAATCTGTAAATAAAGCCACCAGAAATGGCCCACCATTCATGCAACTGGAGCCAGGATAATGGGCCATTAAATGCTGTCACTCAGACATTTTGTCTGCTGCCTTCTCCAGCACAGCAGATGGGGACGGGGAGAGATATACGTTTTCCTACCATCTTCATAAAATATGCTGCAAAAAATCAAACATGTTGCTCCAGGAAACTCGCTTCCTGAACTTGAACCCTTAACCCCCCCCCATACCTGGGTCTATGATTATGTCAGGTAACCCCCCCCCCATACCTGGGTCCATGATTATGTCAGGTAACCCCCCCCCCCCCCCCCATACCTGGGTCCATGATTACGTCAGGTTGCTGTCAGACTGATGTGCATTTGGAGCCGGCCTGACAATCGGCTTACACCCCACGCCCGGGTAAATATCGGTCTGGCTCTAATCTCACGGCCACGGATCTGGGATATTGCATTCGGATGATGGATTTTGTGACCAAACAGTGTGTATGATTTACACATGACGTGTGGTGAAGGTTGATTTGTACCTGATGTATAGTGATGGTGAGAAACACCTCTCCTGCAGACATGTTGTTTTCTCTGCTCCATTGATTTCTGCACACCTACCTTTAATATATATGATTCAGTGTGTTCATTGTGATGTATGGGTTCGCATAGGGTGTGAGCGAGAGGTACATGTGTGATGCAGAAAGGTTGATTTGTACCTGATGTATAGTGAAGGTGGGAAACACCTCTGCTGCAGACATGTTGTTTTCTGTGCTCCATTGATTTCTGTAGTAATTGCTGCAGTGATGCGATTTGCATGCCGACCGTTCCACTGGGATCTCATCTCGCCCACCTGCATGGCGGCAGCAGCTAACCCGCCCGGCGGACCCCCAATATACGGGCACAAAGGCCCGGCCGCCCGATCTAACAGCCTCACACAGAATATTTCCCATTTTCCATCCTATTAAAAATTAATAAAAAGTGAAAGTGGAGCCTGCGGATATGTTGATATGTCGGATGCAGAAGATCAATAATTATTGGTAGACGGGAGCGTCATGTCGTCAGAGGAAAATTTGGGAGGACCGGAGATGAGAGAAAAACACGATTTGCGTTAATCTGGGAGAATCTGGCGGACTGGGCCATCTGCTGCGCCGCATCACAAGTACGCGACTAGAATGAATGAACGGGAAACATCAGACATGTCGGCCGTACGGCCTGCCTGCACGCGCCGCGCGGACCCCCACCCCGCCCGCGGACAGGCTTCCCCACCCCCCGGGACACAGTCTGGGGGGAGGGGAGAAGAGCCCTACCTTTTGTGTGCGCCTCTGACGGGTAGATGTCGCAGGAAGCGCAGCTATAACGGGTTCGCACGGCGTCCTGGTCGGGATGCTGAGGGAAAGGCGAGCTAGAGGCTCCTCCGGGAAATCTCGCCTCTTCACGCACTGCGGACAGCGAGAATTCGCGAGACTACTTGTCATGTGGGATTGATGGGCAGATTTTACATAGCGCTCACTGGACTGCAGCTTGCCTAAATTCCGACAGGAGTCGCTTCTGCACTATCCTTGGTAGGTTTACGTTCTGAACATGTGTAAACCGCTGTTTCTGTACAAAGGCAACAGTATAAATGTGTTTGTCTTCGAGTTCTTAGGTGTGAAGGTAGGACCGGTATCGGTGTAGAGTCCGAAAGGACCAGGATAGACCAGTGGACGGAAGTTGGGACAGGCTCTGGCATAGGCCAGCATGGTTTGTGAATGTGAAATGTACATGATGGTGGGAGGGGGGCGGGTGTACCGCAGAACTGTGCATAACAAACCGAGTTGACAACGTTTAAAAGTGCACAGCTGGGAGGTCTGAAAGGCGGGCATGTTTAGATGCTTTCAGTCCCAGCAAATTACCCCAACACCCAGGGAGTTCAGAAAATCTATATTTCAAAATAATAATATAATTTTTACACAATTCAAAAAAGTAAAGTTAACTTTTACATGTCAATAAAAGAGCATGCATGTCACTTCAGCAGGCATCTTCATTTGTCCCAGATTCACACACAGCAAAGTTATAAAAGCTCCTGCTGAGGCTAACAGTTAATCTCCAAGCAGAAAACAGTATCCAATTGGCCAGAGGAGATCTATACCCAGAGTAATGTGGCTGAATGACACTACTCTGGGTATAGATCTCCTCTGGCCAGTTGGATACTGTTTTTTTACCACCGTAGGATCTGCTTGGAGATTAGCTAACAGGCTCCTTACCTGTGTGTGTACAGAAGTCTGGCATGGTGCCTCGGAAATTCTGATGTCCAGGCAGAACCTACTGTCGCCGTAGCAACCACACAATGGCCGACACCACCTCAGCCACCCCGGACGAGACGCAGGCTGTCGCTATGGCAACCCAGCCTCCTGCTGACAAGCAGCTGTACCCAGCTGTTGCCATGGTAACTACATTTGCCCTATGTCAGTATCTGGCCTGTCTTCCATTTTTGTTATTTGGGTGCATTTGTACTGCTCTGATCTGACGGCTGTTTTTACTTCTTTCTCCCCCCCCCCCAAGTATGGCCCCTGCAACGTGTTTGACCTTCAGCCTGGAAAGGTCAAACTCTGGTGCCGTTGTGGCCTCAGCAAGAAGCAGCCCTGGTGCGATGGTACGTCCCAACCACCCCTCAACATGTAAATGGTTCAGGCCAAACACCCATCAGTTTTAAATGATGCCTGTTGTATCCAGAACCGTGCTTTATCCAGAACCACGGTCAGGCACGGTTCTGGATAGTCTATATATATATATATATATATATATATATATATTAATACACATAGTAGTTTTGCTTCAGAAATAAAACACTAGTCCACTGTGAGTTATGACTTACTGGCCAGTAACTATTGTTTGCCTTTCCAGGTTCTCACAAGGGAACAGGTATCACCCCCCTGCAGTGGCAGGTCCCCCCCCGGCCCCAGCGGCTCTACGCCCTCTGTGCCTGTAAGTACTCCGCTGACCCCCCCCTCTGCGACGCCACGCACACCAACCTCCCCTGCCAGGTACTGCAGCGCCAGGGGGCGTGCCTGCACAAGGACGGACACGACAAAACCACGAAACTCTGCACCGGGTGTGGCTGGGTACCCGACTTCTGACACCTACTGGCTGTGTCTGGTACTGCAGCACCAGGGGGCGTGCCCGCACAAGGACGGACACGACAAAACCACGAAACTCTGCACCGGGTGTGGCTGGGTACCCGACTTCTGACACCAATCGACTGTGTCTGGTACTGCAGCATCAGGACACCTACCGACTGTGTCTGGTACGGCAGCCACAGGACAACTACCGACTGTGTGCAGTACTGCAGCCACAGGACACCTACTGGCCATGTGTGGTACTGCAGCCGCATGCAGGACACCTACAGACTGTGCCTGGTACTGCAGCAATAAGACACCTACTGGCTGTGTCTGGTCCTGCAGCAATAAGACACCTACTGGCTGTGTCTGGTACTGCAGTAGAAATTGGGCAGGATACAGAACTGTAGATTTGTACATGATGTAGCCTAAGGCTTGTTTTGGGGCAGCTTGTCAGGATGGCGTCTCCATGGGAGTGAGGACTGTAATAACAGGTGTAACAAGTCTGATGACATCCCTGTATTCACGCCAGTGTAATTGTTGCCTAAAATTTCTATCTATTATAATATCTACACTATGGTCAATATTGAAAGTGGCCAGAAATGTCTTAGATAAATAAACTGAAATGTACCTGGTTTGTGTTTTGTAGATACGTCTGTTATAATCACCCCTAGCCCTGCTTGAGTATGAAACTTACCTGCAGAAGCAAAACGTGATAAAAACAAACAAACAAACAAACAAACAAACACTCGACATGGTTATGAGGGTGGCCCCTCGTTTCTTTGACTGTGAAAACTTGTACCCACAATCCTTCTGATGTACCCACAATCCTCCAGATACAAACTACCAGATTTAGTTAAGAAAAACCTCCTGAATATTGGAAGGTCTCTAATAAGTAGCAGAATAAGTTAATTTGAATTGAATTGAATTAAAATACAACACACAGAATTCAGTGCAAATGAAACTAGAGTGACTACAGGACCTGCACCGTTACTGTACACAGGAGAGCAGCAGTCCACATGTTGTACACAAGTCTAAAACCCACGGCTCTGAGCAGGGTGCACAGCAAACACAGGACTATAGAAAGGCTGGTTTGTACAACATTGCAGACTGTCTCAGAGCTAACTGCTAACCATGGTCATCTGCATGCTAAAACAACTTTGTACAAAATTTACAGGTACAAATATGGTCATACAGTACAAATATGGTCATACAGTAGAAATATGGCCATACAGTACAAATATGGTCATGCAGTACAAATATGGTCATGCAGTACAAATATGGCCATATAGTACAAATATGGTCATGCAGTACAAATATGGTCATACAGTACAAATATGGTCATACAGTATATCAATACGGTCATACAGTACAAATATGGTCATAATGTACAAATATGGGCATACAAGCAAACCAAAATTTCCACATATTTGAGTTACTTCATTTTCAGAGCTGGAAGCATTGTAAGTGAATATTGCAGCCCAACACCTACAACTGTCCAGTTATTGTGCTGTTATAACAAAAGTAGCACCGACGCTGGTTTAGTCCCTGTGAGAAGCTGGGAACAGTTTTTGTGCAGCAGACAAACCAGGGCTGTCCAGCTTCACACAAGCCACACAGCACTACAGACCAAACAAACTAAATGTGCTGTTGACATCCCAATGCACGAGGTCTCAGCTACATGCTAGTTCTGTTCACCCAGAAGCTACGATTATGGCAGTCAGAAAACATGGCAAACCCAGAGAAGCCCGGAAATCAACTTTTCTGGTTTCAAACTTTCCACATATTCCTGGCAGTCTTCTCAAATCTTTCACAGCAAACGCACAATCCTCCTGTCACTTCTTCAGAGCAGCTGATTGCTTAAGTCAGTTTTAAGTGGCTCATAAAATCATGTAAAAGTAATTTTCAAGACATTGCTTACACCGTTAAAAAGTGTTAGTCCCGAGGGTCAGCTTTCCACCCGATAGCAAGTCCTCCCTAAAACAGGGCATTCTCCGAGGGACATTACAAGTTAACATCGCAGACCTTTGTCACCAAGGATTGGTAGTACTGAAATTAAGTCTAGAGCACTTCCATGTATGGCCAGTAGTACTGAAGTCTGTGGTGTTTCCCACTCATGAATGGCCGGTAGTACTGAAGTCTGTGGTGTTTCCTCATGAATGGCCGGCAGTACTGAAGTCTGTGGTGTTTCCCACTCATGAATGGCCAGTAGTACTGAAGTCTGTGGTGTTTCCTCATGAATGGCCGGCAGTACTGAAGTCTGTGGTGTTTCCCACTCATGAATGGCCAGTAGTACTGAAGTCTGTGGTGTTTCCCACTCATGAATGGCTGGTAGTACTGAAGTCTGTGGTGTTTCCCACTCATGAATGGCTGGTACTGAAGTCTGTGGTGTTTCCCACTCATGAATGGCAGGTAGTACTGAAGTCTGTGGTGTTTCCCACTCATGAATGGCCAGTACTGAAGTCTGTGGTGTTTCCCACTCATGAATGGCCAGTAGTACTGAAGTCTGTGGTGTTTCCCACTCATGAATGGCTGGCAGTACTGAAGTCTGTGGTGTTTCCCACTCATGAATGGCTGGCAGTACTGAAGTCTGTGGTGTTTCCCACTCATGAATGGCCAGTAGTACTGAAGTCTGTGGTGTTTCCCACTCATGAATGGCTGGTAGTACTGAAGTCTGTGGTGTTTCCCACTCATGAATGGCTGGCAGTACTGAAGTCTGTGGTGTTTCCCACTCATGAATGGCCAGTAGTACTGAAGTCTGTGGTGTTTCCCACTCATGAATGGCTGGTAGTACTGAAGTCTGTGGTGTTTCCCACTCATGAATGGCCAGCGCTACTAAGTGTGTGGTACTTCCTGGCAGTGGTTCTCAGTGCATAGCCGTACAAAACAACACTGTCCAGCTGAATTGCACCATTGGTTCTGGTATGCACCATTGCACATCAGTACAGGAGCCGTATTGCAGCATTCTGAGTTGTTAATTCCCTCCTAGCACCAGCAGGTTAATTAAAGTTACAGCAGCCTTGGCTTTGATTAGTCCGTCTGAGGTCATTCAAACGACATGAGGTTTGTTGGCCCCTGTTTCTGCCCCCCTTTGGTGGCTTCCCCCAGGTGCTGGGACCACAGGTGGGCGTTCAGCTGGCTCCCTGCCTGGAACTTGTACGTATTTCCTGGAAAATACAAAGCATAAATAGTCAGCTTTTCATCTGGAATGTGTAGGAGTTTCATACAAAACTAACTCATGAGGAACGAAATCCTTTGTTCCGATAGTTCCAATCAGCACCAAGGACAGGGCTGGCCAATCAGAACCAAGGACAGGATTGGCCAATCAGCACTAAGGACAGGGCTGGCCAATCAGCATCAAGGACAGGGCTGGCCAATCAGAACCAAGGACAGGATTGGCCAATCAGCACTAAGGACAGGGCTGGCCAATCAGCACTAAGGACAGGGCTGGCCAATCAGCACCAAGGACAGGATTGACCAATCAGCACCAAGGACAGGATTGGCCAATCAGCACCAAGGACAGGATTGGCCAATCAGCACTAAGGACAGGGCTGGCCAATCAGCACTAAGGACAGGGCTGGCCAATCAGCACCAAGGACAGGATTGGCCAATCAGCACCAAGGACAGGACTGGCCAATCAGCACCAAGGACAGGACTGGCCAATCAGCATCAAGGATACTAATTGTTGGCCAATCAGCACCAAGGACAGAACTGGAATCAGCACCTTGCTCTCCTTCCAAGGAAATACCCCACTGGCAAAAGAACTTTGTTACATACATGAAAAGAAGTTCTGCGCATCACAAACAAAAGAAGGTGCCTTTAAGACTTCACCTTTGTCGGAGTCTGTGAGGAGGAAGATGTCGGGCTGAACGGGATTGTCTCCGCGGATCACCATCCAGCCGACCACCGACACGATCTTCCCTGGCGTCGACTTGAACTGGGAAAACACAGAAAACCTTAGTATACACACACACACACGCACAGGCGCACACACATACACACACACAAACAAACACACACTCGCACATACACAAACACACACTGAGGGTGCACATGGGGTTTATATGAATACTTACATGGTGCCTGTCGTGCCCCCGTAGTGACTTCGCTGTGTAGTAGATCAGAGACGTCCCCCAGAGCGCCACCCAGTAACGTGTCCACGGCGCCACGCGGGGCTTGCTGCCGTTCTTCAGTATCGTCTTACGTCTCAAGAACCCTGGGAAAGGGTCAAATTACAATGTTTACATCTGCAGGCAGGGATATATGTGGAAAAACTGTCTAACGTAACAAGAACTACACATCTGCAGTGCACAGTCTTCAATTTTATAATAGATATTGAACAATTTTTCCCCGTTGAATCTCAAACTGCAAAATGCCTGCTTTAAATTCCACTCTTATCCAGATTTTGCATGGAGAAAATACCACAAAGCCCTTCCTGACCTGCAGTGCTGGATGCAGGTGCCAGAGGGAGCTGCTAGCCTGTGTACCCACCTTGTATGGGAAACTGAGAAGCTGCTACGTCTCTGGGCGTGTCGGACTCCGGACTCTCGCAGTACGAGCTGCACATGGGGAGGAGGGAACATGTGATCAAACATCCTCCAGTCATGACAAACACAATTGTAAATATCAACTCCAAAACCCCATACACATCCTCCAGGTAACGCTCAACTACCAAACCCCATGCACAGCCTCCAGGTGACTCACCTGTCCTGGTTGAAGATCTCTTGCTCATCACTGACCTCTGACCCCTCACTGCTTCCTGCAAGGACAAGTTAGACTTCTGTTAAACAACGGAAAACCCCATGTACATCCTCCAACTGTCACATGTACAACCCACTCAAACCCCATGTACATCCTCCAACTGTCACAAACCCACTCAAACCCCATGTATATCCTCTACCCAAACAACTCAGGCTTCTCTAGTTCTGTACTGATGTAGCCTGTAATACTATAAGGTTGGGGCATCTATTGGTTAGCAACTAAATACTGTATGTGTTTTTGGCAGTCATTTCTTCCCTGTGTTTGAGTTAAACGACTCTACATCACATTTTACAGCAAAGCCAACAGCTTTCGCTTTCACTTTCACTTTCACTTTCACTTCTACAACCCAACATGGAGAGGTTATTACAACCTCACAACAAGGCCTGGAGTTGTGTCTCCTCTCATGGCCTCCTCCCCAAATCATCACTGTTACCCCACACAGCATGGCACCATAGACATTACAAGACCAACCCACACCAGTGACTGGACATGGTTAGTGCATGTTCAGGACTTTGTTAGTGCATGTTCAGGACTTTGTTAGTGCGTTTGTGCATGTGTGCAAAAAAAAAGTGTTAGTGCCTTTAAACTTAGTGCATGTGTGCGGGAGACACAGTCGGTAAGCGGTAAGTATGCAGTCAGGAACTCTGGTCAGACTCAGTCGAGTGAAAAGTACATGTAATGTTTTGAACTTCAGACTTTCAGACGACGTAGGAAACCCATGTTACTGTATGAAGAGTTTAGTCAATTTGAAGAAGAATATCATCATTCTGTAGCAGCAGTCCAGAGTGTTATCACAATGACAAGTTAGTGAGGGATTCCATAGTTTTGTGTTTCTCCGACTGTAAAGTGACCAGAGTTGCAACTGTGTCTGAACTGCAGTAGTCGGAGTCCCTGTCCTGTACATGGTGAGGAGCCCAGTGGAATGTGACTTCAGTCCGTCACTTCTGCACCTCAAATCTGCCTAACTCTACAACTTTGTGCTGCACCATACTCTAGGAATGACAGCAGTTTCAGAATCTGCCTAACTCCACAACTGTGTGTCATATGTTGACTGTGACACCCACAGCACCTACAATTTTAAGTTAGATACTGCCATAAAATTGAAGAAATCTTCCTAGTTTGAGATCCTGGTCTTTAAACAAAAGGTCTCATATGTATAGCTAACCACAATGAAAGAAAACCATGAAAAACCATAACCACACGAACTAACCAACCAACTGACTAACTAGGAGATACTGAAAGTACCTAACTTAGATAATAACTCCTACTACACTGTAATCAACCAATGTTGCTAAGCACTACAAGCTGGCACACCAACTTTTATATTAAATATTTATAGTTATTTAATAGCTATATTTAGAAAGGCTACTGCAGGTGTTGCTGGGTGTACCAGCCCATAGCAACATTCAGCTGCATAAGTGCTCCAACATACAATAACTAAATCTGCAAACAAAACAAATAAAGTCACAGCAGCTGCTATTCCGTCCACACAACTGTTACTGGGTGAAACTGGGTTTCAGCTACAGCCCATATTTTTGCTGCCCTGCAGAAATGAAGTCTGAACTAACCTGGTACCAACAACGTGTGCACAGGAGAGGCAGAGAAAGGACTCAGGATTAGAAGTCAGAAAGGATGAAATTTCCATTCACAAACTTCACAAATCCGATCAGAACGTGCACAAACATGATTAGGAACTTCCAAGTGATTTTAATTGTTGATTAGATTCAAATTATGAGTCACAAATTGCACAAATCAGATCAAACCGTGCAGCAACACAAGGAGTAAAGTGATTTTAATTGTTGATTAATTAGATTGAAATTACAATTGTCAAATTTCACAAATCAGATCAATCAGATCAAACCGTGCAACATGATTAATTAGGAAGTGATTTTAATTGCTGATTAGTTTTATCGGGGAGCCGTTTTGCGTCTAACCTCGGTGGTGGTACGGGAAGCCCGGCAGGCACCACAGGCACGGCGAGGTCAGCCGCCGAGCCGTCCGAGGGAAAAGGTAGGGATAGCCCGGGGGGGTCTCCTCTGGGGGGGTTACACGGGGCAGGAGGGGGGAGGCCCCGCACGACTGGCTACGGGGCCGGGGGGGTCTCCTGGGTCGAGCATGCAGGGGGGGCGACACGGGACGGGCCAGACCTGCCCTCCGCCGCGCTGCAGGGGAACAAACCAGCGTCACTACGGTTGCCATGGCAACAGAAACAGCATCACAACGGTTGCCATGACAACAAACTTTGTTGTCTCGACAGTTGTCACAACTGTTGCCATGACAATTTGTTGTCACAACTGTTGCCATGACAGTAACTTTGTTTTTGCAACTGTTGCCTTGACAACAACTTTGTTTTTGCAACTGTTGCCATGACAACAAACAATTGTTTGGCAATGCATTGTTATTTCATGCTAACTTAACAAATCCAGGTTTGAATGACAGAGTTATGTTCCTGTTTCAGTCCAGTTCTGTCAGTCCTAATGTTGTACAGTAACGTGTGTGGAGAAGGGGGGGGGAGAGGTGAGTGTGCAGTGAGAATATCATGATTTATTTTTAAGGCAATGTTTAACACAGAAGCAGCACTCTGTATGAGTCCAGCGCTCTGCATGAGCAACATGTAAAAAATCAGGTGTGAGAAGACAACATGGCAAACCAGGCAGAACAAAGGGTCCATCAGGACAGGTTAGAACATGAGAAAATAAAGTTTAACGACATTTCCCCGGCAGATGTTTCTGTAACTCCTCAGCTACATGACCTTCCTCTGAGCGAGTCCCAATATTACAAACTCCCACCTGATGAAGCAAAGGAAGCCGACCTGGACTGACAGCAACAGCAGAACTGACCTGCGGTTAACCTTCTCCCTGCTGCCTTACCCCATAACTAGTACAAATTTGGTGCCAAACAGCCATCTTAGCATGCTGAAAGTTAACTGGAGATGTCATTAACCTGCTTCCTGCTGCCTTTTCCCGTAACTAGTACAAATTTGGTGCCAAACGGCCACCTTAGCACGCTGAAGGTTAACCGAGCGGAACTGACCGAGAGAGATGCCGTTAACGGAACCCTCAATGGATGCCACGGGCGACTCTTCTAGCACGCTGTCGTCAAGGAGATGGCGCGAACCATTGGCACCAGCGGGGGGAGGCGGGCTGCGGAGAGAAAAGAGAGTTTTGTTTTCATAAAATATTATTTTACTGCAAATTCATGGCCGAAGGATGATTGCAAGTACATCCAATTTGGAAATGATAAAATAATAGTAGACAATAAAATGAACATAAAGTTAATTGAGAATCCTCAACTAACGCTACTAAATATTTATATTAATAGTTATTATTAGGTTGGTTTTCTTTCTAGTGCTACAAAGTCGTACATGACTCTCAAACTAATGCTCTACATTGACATTCGTGTGTAAAATGTACACGTACACACATTGGAGCCTGCATGAAAAAATATGACCATCATAGTAACTGTTGCAGATGATGATCTCAATAAACTATTTTGAAATATGACGTTATTTTTGTACAATGTATGTTGCACCAGTTCCCAGCCATGTATGTTGCAGAAGTGGTAAGTAGAGTGTTGATAATGCTGAGAATAGACACGTCTGTGACCCAACTGTTAATGGAGCTGTTTGCATCTGTAACGAGCACGCAGGACCGACGTTGTGTCCTGGCCGGTACTTTTCAATTCAATTCAATTCTTTATTTCGATACCAACATTGCAGACATACAAAATAGAAACTATAATGTTGCCTGAATGGCATTGGTATTTACATAACATTAAGATAAAGACATAACATTATTACACGTCATATATACATGAATATATACATTATATACTACTTATATGAACAGTACATCCCAGGTATGACAGGTTTATACAGTCTGATTGAAGAGTCTGATAGACTGATGTAGGCACGAGTTCTGAAGTCTTTTTGTTCTGGCTGGGGGGATCGGATGGAGATGGTGTTTTTGTTCATGAGAGAGCTTCCAGTAGCATTACAAGTCATGTAGCTCTAGAGACAGGGACAAGGTCTCTGGCTGGGAGTGTTGTTACTGTTGGGGACTCATGCCCAACTGTTAATGGGCACGGTGTGTGACTAACACACACACTCAGGACAAACACTGCAGCACTTAATATGGGGAGGGGGGCAGAATCGGAGAGGTGAAGAACAAAACATATTGGACGGCTTCATAATCCTAAGTCCCTTAGCCAGTAAGATTGCATGTTGATTTTTTTTTTTTTCATTTTTCATTTCGTTTTTATTTATTTCCCCGGGACTAAACATATTGCCACCAGAGCGGTCTAAAGGAGGCTGGAGTCTCCCGCCTTTGTGATGCAGGCTGACCTCAGGCCAAGTCTGGACAATGGGGGGCAAAAGGTCAACTTATTTTTAAATGTGACCTGCTCCTTAAGAAAGCTTATTGTGTCTCCTTAAATGGGTGATTCAGTAAAGCTGTCTGGAATATCTTAAACCTGTTAAGGACACAACTTTAGGCAACGGTTTGGCAGAGTTACAGCGAAATAAAGCTGAGAATAGCCGTACTGTCAGATTTTTATCCAGCAAAGAAGGATCAAATCTTTCAGTCTGTTCTGTGGCTGTTTAAAATCATCATCATCATCATCATATATCTGAGGTCTGTTTAAAATATATTAGAATCAATGGACAGGCTTAAGCAAGGCTTCCAGAGATTCAGCATAAAATCCCTTCACATTTCATCAGAATTACTGAAAATAGTATTTTATAACTCTCAGTAACAGTTGCTGTGACTCAGTGTAGTACTGTGTTGGCCCATCCTTATAGTTAGCTTTACTGTGTTGGGGTCCTTCAGAGGAATTCTTGCACAATGTGGCAGCCTAGCGTGGTTGCCGGGCGGGGTGGGGGGGTTGTCAGGGGTGAGTTATGGTGTTTGTGCAGTCACCAGGGGTATTCTCGATCCCTGATTAGTGCTGGACATCAAGTCAGACCAGCGGTATTCTGGAGCTGCTTAGTGCTGGACATCAGGGCAGACCGCCACACACTTGACATGTACATGTAGGAAGGTACAATTCTCCATAGGTACGTGGTGCTTTCCTAGTTGTTTTACTAACTTTTGGCCATATTATACACATCTCATGCTTTTCAGTGGAAAAGATAACTGTGATTCTTACCTGTTTGCCTCTGCCTGGACGGTATGGCACAGGAAACTGCAGGGACAGAGAGAAATGGTCAGTCGGACAGGACATAAATCTGTGTGTCAGACTCTAGTGTACGGCTCACAGAGAAAGGTATCATATCCAGAACCGTGCCTGTCCGATCAGGCACGGTTCTGGATAGTCTCTGCATATCCAAGAACATAGATTTGCCCCAGGTACAGTTCTGGATACACGTGGACTATCCAGAACCGTGCCTGACATTGGTGGGTGCCTAAGCATGGTTCTGGCCTGGATAAAGCATGGCTCAGAGGGGCCCTCCTGGCTGCCACCACCACCTGGTCCCACGCTACTGATAAGGGTTGCAGTCCTTTAGCAAGGAAAGCTGACAAGCCAGTGGTTTTTACTAGCCTCCACCAGGCCTTCCTACAGGGGTACGGATCGTAGAATTCGGCAAAAGAAGGGAATAGCTGGCCAGTAGAGTCGGTCCGCGGGAGGGTTAATTTCCCCCCTCCGAAGCGGGCCAGTCAACCTCAAGGCGGCCAAACTCCCCTGGCAAATATCTCCCTATTATGGCCAGCGTAGTTAGTCTGGTAGAGACTAGGTTTTTACTCTGAGAAAAACTGTCCGGCCTGACTTACATCTTGTTGGTAACCAAACAAGTAACAAAGTTACACTGTCTAGGCCTGCCATCTCACAGGAAACTCCAGCAGGAGACCTGACAACGTTAGTGGGAGACTCTATACTACACAGATCTTTCTGTCGTAAAACTTCCACCCAAACAAGAGTTCTGAGCCTGCAGCTATAACTACTGTGAGCCGTTAATGCAGTCGCCCTGTGGTGTAAATGGGCTCGAGGATGAGCGATGTTTTCCCATTTGTTCAGAAAAGCCAGCAGGAATGTCCAGCCCGGGCGCTAAGTGGTGCCCGACACTATTTGTGAACCGGCCTTGTCCAGCCTGAGCTCACTGTTTGCTCTTGCTCCAGGGGGAGGGGTTAACAAGGGTCGCTGACCTCTAACTGGCTGATTGACCTACAACTAACCTCTGACCTCCCACTGACTTGGTTTGAACCCTGAACTGAACATGACCCTAAATGTTCCCGACATTGTATGTTATCATGGCATCATGGAATGAGATAATAATTGGCCCGATTAACTTGATAAGTTGATAAAACCCTGATATTGGTGGTTGTCTGGGAGCAAAACAGACACTTACAGGTTACTTAGCAACAGAAACAAATGCAAACAATGGTTGCCTAGCAACAGAACAGAACTTGAAGCACAAACACTGGTTGCAAATAGCAACAGAAGCACTGAACAGAACCAACACCAACACTACATGAATTTGCCTAGCAACAGCATAGCAACAACAATGGTTGCTTAGCAAGACAGGACCATCACCAACATAGTTGCCTAGCAACAGTTGCTTGACAACACAGGACCATCACCATGGCAACACTGCCGCTGCTGCCTTCTCACCTGGTGGGAGACGGGGCAGTCTGGCTGCAGGGGTAGAAAGTGAAAGTTCATACCGTCAGTCTTACCTAACTTCACCAGAACTGGACTGACTGGTTGTGTTTACAGACGGTTGCCATGGTAACCAGTGATCTGGTGTCAGATTACGTCGTTCCTGTTTCCGCCTAGGTGTTAGGAATGTGAGAACCACCGTGAGTCACGAGTGAAGCCAACTGAACAGTAGTGGCTGCAGACCTCGGGCGTGTTACAGAGACTGTCCCTTACACACAAGTCTGTTAGTGTTACAGAGACTGTCCCTTACACACAAGTCTGTTAGTGTTACAGAGACTGTCCCTTACACACAAGTCTGTTAGTGTTACAGAGACTGTCCCTTACACACAAGTCTGTTAGTGTTACAGAGACTGTCCCTTACACACAAGTCTTTTAGTGTTACAGAGACTGTCCCTTACACACAAGTCTGTTAGTGTTACAGAGACTGTCCCTTACACACAAGTCTGTTAGTGTTACAGAGACTGTCCCTTACACACAAGTCTTTTAGTGTTACAGAGACTGTCCCTTACACACAAGTCTGTTAGTGTTACAGAGACTGTCCATACAAGTCTCTGACTGATAATTAGTGTTCAGCCAGTTTCATTTGGTTTGTGGCTTCCTTGACTTGCCAGAAAAAAAGTCTAATTGGAAAGATGTACTGATTTATACAAAATGTATAGTACAGTAACACCTGCGAGTTAATTCTGAGAGGTGTGTGACGTTGTTCTGACTTACTTTGTGCCCAGACTGCGGCTCTTGCGGTGTGTGGGGACGAAGCGAGGTTAGGGTTAGGGAGAGTGTACTAACCGTGTTCTGACTTACTTTGTGCTGTACTGTGGGTACACAGACTATATCTCTGACTCTGTATTCCTGACTTATTTATGCCAAGACTGTACTGTGGGTACACGGACTATGTTCCTGACTTACTTTGTGCTGAGACTGTGGCGAGGTTAGGATTAGGGAGAGTGTACTAACCCTGTTCTGACTTACTAATGTGTGCTGTACAGTAACTAATTGTGTAGTTCATGTTGTACTTACTTTGTGCCGAGACTGCGGCTCTTGCGGTGTGTGGGGACAAAGCGGGGGGCAGAGGTCGGAGTGCACGGGATGGAAGCCTTCAGGGTCAGCGCAGGTTTGCTGTTCACTGGACGGGAAACGAGACGTCAACACGACAGTAAATAAATAAACAAACAGGTCAACATCTGCTGTATTCATGCAGAATCATCTTCATTAAGTGGCTGACTATCAGCAGCCTTCCTTCTGTCTGCAATTATCTACACTTATGTAAGTCTTATAACAGTAACTACAACAGGACACAGATATTAAACCTGCAAACATAATACAGTATCTGCCTGCACTGCACTCAGCAGCTGCTAGGTGGCACTGCACAATTGTAAATGCTGACATGCAATACAGTTCTATGTACATTTTACAGTAAGCACTTTGTCCTCCTGACTAAGCTTAACCCACCTGATAAGTCGTCTTTAGCTGCTCTCAGCAACCTGCTGTGGCCTGGCTCGATTTTAAGGGACAACCTGGAATATAGAATATATTATGTACGTATACCTCACTCAGTACAGAATAAACATATCTTAGCAACCTGGAATGCAGAATTACATATCTTAGTAACATGAAATATAGAATAGCATACCTTAGCAACCTGGAGTACAGAATATGACATCTCACGGGGAGGGGCTGTCTATCCCCAACCTCACTGATCTGCAAGGATTTTGTTATGAATGATTCTCAGATTTGTTGGCAGCAGACCAGTTTGGGAAAGCTTTTGGTGCTTCTGTTGTTGGCAGGCGAGGACTGTTTTGTTCCCTAAAGAACACTTTTGGCTCCAGACCAGAACTGGGGAAAGGTTTTGTTACTTCTGATGCCTGACTTGTAGCTGGCAGCGACTACTTTATTCAGACAAGGGGGAAAAGGTTTTGTTGGCTTGTATCGCCGAGGTGTCGCTGGCCATGTCTTTGTTGTTCAGGCTAGGAACGGTTTGGCTCCGGACCAGGGTTTCAGGAAAGGTTTTGTTACATTTGATCGCCGACTTGTCGGTGGCAGACACTGTTTTGTTCCTACAAGTCTGTTTGGCTCCGGACCAGAGTTTTAGGAAAGTTTTAGGAAAGTTTTACCCCAAGGCAGACTGACAAGAGTTACATGTACAATGTAGTTATCTGAACAACAATCTGTGTGACTTAAAGCTTTGTGAACTGCAGTGGGCCTGCCTGTATCCACTCCTCTGACAGTAACGGGGCTTATCAAACACACAAACGACTTGGTTAACGGCTAAAGTGTCACGTACGCATCAACCCGAGGTGTTGAAAATAAACTGATTTAAAGGCAGTCAGAATGAAGAGCTTGATGTCCTTTCCTACTATAGTTACTCACTGCACAAACCAAACACACCTCTTTGTGGGAAGAACTGAAGTCAAGGTGAACAAAGGTGTTGACAGTAAACTCAAGTGGTCAGAAGGAAGAATAAAACTTTACTCTGCCTGTACTCAGGTATTTATTAGGCTTAACAAAGTCCCTTGGGAGATGAACTGACTTTATGTATCCTGAATTTACGAATTGATGACTTTTATGTACCCTGGATTTATGAATTTATGTCCCTGCTAGTACCCAGTAATCTAGTGGGTTTAAGAAAGCCTGTCAGCGGATAAACTGAACTGAACAAAGACAGACCTTCTGTGTGAACAGAGTTAACTTAATCATCAACAACACACTCCCCCACGGGTGTCCAGGGCTAACTAAGGTAGACAGGATGAAGGGGGGGGAAGTTTTAACCTTTTCTATACCAGATCCTCGCTGGATTTGCTGAAAACACAACTTCTTTGTGAACAGAAAAACACTCGGAGCCAAAGTTGCCTGAAGGTGTTTCATCAGGCTGATGATCTCAATTACTGCTGCAGTGTTCTCTAAAAGTCAAACCTTCACCTCAGGGATGTACCTTAACTCAAGGGGCCGGCCTGGCAGAAAGATAGCCGCTGGGTAACTGGTACAGAAAACTGGCTGATAGGTTTGTAACTCTCCAAGCAGAGGGTTAGGCTTCGGCTTATTCATGACGAGTTTTTAGATATTGTTATCAGGCGTTCTTTTTCGTATGATTCAGTATTTTTTTTCCAGCCAAAATGGTGGCATATTGGATACTGCCCTGCCAATTCGATACTGTCTTGCTAATTTCATACTGTCTAATGCCAATGTGATACTGTCTTGCCAGTTTGATACTGCCCTGCCAATTTGATACTGTCTTGCCTATGTCACATATAGTATGTGATACTGCCCTGCCAATTTGATACTGTCCTGCCAATGTGATACTGTCTTGCCAAACTGTCTTGCCTATGTGATACTGTCTTGCCAGTTTGATACTGCCCTGCCAATTTGATACAGTAACTGTTTTGCCAATTTGATACTGTCTTGCATATGTGATACTGTCTGACCAATTTGATACTGCCCTGCCAATTTCATACTGCCTTGCCAAAGTGATACTGTCTTGCCTATGTGATATTGTCTTGTAGCCACCAAAACATCTGCTTGGAGATTGGGTTTATGACCAGCCCAGCAGAAAACTGTGGGTGGGTTTGTAAGCTGTGCAGGTAGAATGTCCTGTGGGTTTGTAAGTAATAATATCAGGCCACAGGAGGTGATTGTGGTGGTCTGAGGTCGGCACACATCATTAGGCGCAGGTCCTGCTGCGCAGCTAACCGAAATATCTGTCATTAGTGCAGTGATTATCATAATTATCTGTGGGCAGGTATGACACCTGGGCCGTACATGTACACAAACGCTATAGTTCATATTATGTCTGCTGTGACAGGACTTTACAAAGTCATGTACATGTACACAGACTTTATAGTTCATATTATTATGTCTGCTGTGACACAGGACTGCACATGTACACAAAACTCTATTACAGTTAATAGTATGTCTGCTGTGACAGGACTGTACAAAGTCATGTACATGTACACAGATTCTATAGTTATATTATGTTTGCTGTGTGAAGTCACCGGCCGAACCAACACAGTTCAGCGGTTTCAGGTGAAAAACTTGGCTTCTTGACAACGCTGCGTAAGCGAGAAATGGGGACGTTTGGGCGGCTTGCTCAGCTCCACAGCGGAAATTTACACGACCTTCAATATGAACCCCAGTAGGGGTCGGGTTCTAATGACGAGTTCAGGGAAGATCTAAGACATTCGGCGGCCTTTATCTCCCCAGGTAAGGTCACCACCTTAAGGCACACAGCTCCTCAGGGCCTGCCGTCTTAATTACGGCTTAAGGAACCTCCTCAAGCGTGCAGCTTAATTACAACTTAAGTAATTGCTCAATGAGGACTTAATTGACGAGGCATGTTGAAGGTCAGGCTGGGTGAGGTTGACTTTGTATTGGCTATCCCCATTGGACAATGGGCTGGAGCTTCAATAACAGACGTGCTGATTGGTTAGGTGGTTTGGAACAACAGGAATTGAAACGCCAGTGTGCCGTGTAAGGCTGTATGTCAGCTGAGAGTGGACCCAGACACACGAGTCTTTCTTCTGCAGTGCTGGGCACTTTTCCCTGGTCAGTTCCTCAAACCTTCAGCTCACAACTAAGGTGGGTACATGTAGGGATACTGATGTCTTCAATGTCTTAAGTCTGGGGATTAATCTTTAAGGAAATGTTGCCTGAGTTTGTCTGTTTTCTGCCCATGTTTCCAGACCCAGTGATATTGTGTCCTGGTCTGGTGGAGTCTGAACTTGCCTAGAACCACAAACATTCTATTTTTTTTACTCTGCTAGTTTCTCCAAATATCTCCCGTCAAAACAAAGACTTCTGGATACCTAAGTAGATTAACCAGATATGTAGGCCTTATGTACAATCATGTACAACACAGTCGAGCTTTGTCTACTAAATACAAGTCTGAAGCGTCTGTTGTCGTCACCCTTCCCTGACATTTTTGGCACCTCCAAATGACAGAGAAATTAAGTTCTTAGCTTGAAAGATCATCTGTGTCAACTTGATAGAAGCCATTCTGAAACAGGTTTGAACTGTAATTTTTCCAACACAAAAAATTGGACTTACTCAAGTTTTCGACTGCAGTTCAACTCCTGTTCCTTGGCAAAGACTGGAGTTGAACGTAAAAAATCTGGGCACGGTCATGCAGTTCAAACTTTTCAGAAACTTTGTGAGGCATGTTAAGAGATAAGGGAAAAGTGTTCAGTGTAACTGCTAGTGAGGCTTGTGTACATATTAAGTGTTCCGGTGAAGCATGTGAAATGGTAAGGGATATTGATTGTGCAGAACGTCAATAATCTCCCACCAAGTCAAGCTTGACCACAGAGAGACACGGGCAGAAGGGCTGATGTGTAGTAACAGGGCTGATATCTCTGTGTAGTAACAGACACTGGGTGCTTGCTAACATGGCTCTCTAAATAAGCAAAATCTTCTCAAACAAGACTGACGACAGCCACCATGATTATAATTGGTAGTGACTGTGCCTGTTGGGACATTTTTGCAGATTAAGGAAACCTCAGGCCTTTTGTCTGTAGTGAGCTGGTCTCACCTTTACCTGGCAGGTACAAATGTATATATCATACAGGTGTGTACAAAACATGTACCTGCACAGGTGTCAAACTGGTCATTACACGTCCAGCTGTGATCTCACCTGTACATTTACCTGCCTGGTGTGTACAAAACATGTACCTGCACAAATGTCAGGTGTAGAACAGGTAATCACATCTCCAGGTGTAACACCTGACATTACCAACTAGAATTGGACAGGACAGCTGGGATCAGGGTTGCCATGACGATACCTGCATGCAGGTAAATTTGTCAAACCCCACCAGGTTTGTTCAAACCTGACAATTCTGCCCCAGAATGTGGGGAGTGGTGCCCAGACCAGCCTTGGAGCGGAGAAAGGCCGAGGTTTGGTGATTAGACAAATAAACAGGTGTTTGGGCCCAGACAAAAGGTGAGCTGTGAGGTGAGACAGGTGAGACAGGTACGGCATACCTGCAGGGGAGATCGTTATCTGTCCGGATCTGATACTTTAACAGCTCAAGTGTTTTAGATCCTTATCTGGACGTCAGGCAGCAGGCAAAGAGCAGGGCGGGGGGACGGATTCAAATGCTGCCAGTAAGGATGGCTTCACTGTTGAGCACACCTGAGTACACCTGGCTGCAACTGAGTACACCTGGCTACACCTGGGTACACCTGGCTACATCTGGGTACATCTGGGGAAAGCTTAATAGCAATTGCAAGCTCCTGGCCATGTCTGTATGTACATGTACATGTAGGTGCTCCCAGCCCATATACATATACATGTACATGCATGTATACAGTTCTGCTGGGTCACCAACATATATCCTGTACTGTACCTACATCCAGACTCCCCCCCCCCCCCACACACACACACACATGTACACACACACACACACATGTACACACACACACACACACATCATCAGCAACACCTGGGCAGGTACACAGGTGACCCAGACAGGTACCTGGGGTGGTCTGGTGTACAGGTATGCTGCCCTCCCACCTGGCCATGTTTTTTGCTATTCTGGCCTTCTGGCCTGCTTTGTTGCTGGTGTTTCCCCACAGCCAGACAGACAAAAGTTTCCCTACTGAACAGTAATGTAAGCTGTGCACAGACAAAGCCTGGTGCTTGGGGAAAAACACAGGACAGGATCCCTTACTGTGATACACAGCCACACAGGGACATTAGGTCTCACCCAGGCAGCTTACAACTGTTCCTAAACACCTGAACACCTGCCTGCCACAGGTGTGATAACTCACCTGGACAGAACCTTACAGGACAGGTGAGTACTGGATATAGGAACACGTTTTGTTAATGCAGTGTACCTGCTTGGAGACAGGTTAAGTTCTTAGGTAACCCTGTTATATCATATTGTCTGGCTTGGAATCAAGTGTTATTTAAAAGTTTGTTTCAGATATGAGGAAAATAATCATTACTAAACTTCCTTCTAGCTTTACCCAGCTTATCCCTTTCCTCCCACGTAAATTGAAAGAATTTTATAATTATTTTATGGCAAGTTCTTGCCCGAGGGCTGACTGCTAATAACAGGACAAGGACAAACAAACAATAAAGCACTATTATATACATTCATATGAAAGTGAAAAAATGGGGCCTTTTTTTGCAGAAAGAATGTTTTCCTCATTTTTATATCACAAAATTCATTTTATCTTCTGATCAGAAAAAATGCAGCTTTGCCTATCAATAAGTCTTGTGTAAATCAGGATACTACTACTGGGAGTATCTAAGACTTGTGTAAACTGTCTTGAGGATAATGGTCCTACCTGTACCTGAAGGTATCTAAGACGTGTGTAAACTGTCTTGAGCATAATGGTCCTACCTGGGACTACCTAAGATGTGTGTAAACTGTCTTGAGGATAATGGTCCTACCTGGGACTACCTAAGATGTGTGTAAACTGTCTTGAGGATAATGGAGGAGTATTTAGCATCTCAAGTTCCTCCCAAGATAATCAGGTTGAAGACTTAATGGAGACGTCTTCCCCCTCAGACTTGCCAGTAAACACGTCTTCTGTTTGGCACCAGGAAACTTAGAACAAACCTTCTGGGAGACACTGGCGGCCGGCAGAGAAAGGGCTTAAGGAGGTTCTGTGTTTAAGAAGAGCCCAGGTCTTAGACTAGGACAGGTCTGAGCTGATAAATGTTCTGAGTTTAAGAGAGACTGTTTTTTATATAGTTTCAGTGTCATCATTATATACATTATGTATATAAACTACAACTTTAAAATGGTCTCATTTAAATCTAACTGCTTCCATTCACCAAGATCTTCCCATAACCAAGTGCAAAAAATTCTTGATTTTAAAATCCATCAATGCAGGACCTGGTAATATTAGTAAGAACTTACGGTGTCAATGTCCTTTAACAAAAGGTTGCTATTATTAACTTGCTATATTACTTTAAATAAGTGATGAGATTTTCAACATACAGCAAAATTACGTATCTAATCAGGCAGGAGTTGTCAAAGTTATCTTTCCGAATCCCAGACAAACGATTGTTAATAACTCTGCGTGCATACATGGAGTGCAGAGGTCACCAGCTGTTAGTTTATTCTACAAACCCCCCGTCTTTATCAGCCAGAGCAGCTGATTTCCAGTTTTGTGGGAAGAGTTTGTTCTGTAAACCGTGCAGATTTTAACAGACACGGGCGATTTCAGACGTTTGTGCTACAAATCCCACCGATTTCCACCTAAATGGAGCCGCTTTTGTTACGCAAACCTGGCGATATGACGGCCTTAACTATAATCACGACATCACAGCGCAAAAGCAACAATTTCCGGGCGATTTGCCGCCCCAACAAAGGAACAGGTTATGATAACAGCTGATAGGGGGCTCTACACAACTTGACCTTGGGAGACAAGGTCACCAGTTCTATTCTTTAACGGACACAGAAAGATTCTGCCAGTAACTGCCAATTTCCTGCCTGAGATTCAGAATGGGCTACTCCAGGTTTTCATAAATTCAATCCCAAATACACAAGATAGTTCCATTTTTTTGCATCAGGGCATGGCTCGACCTTGGCGGGTATTTCACATGAATGACCTTCAGACATAAAAGAGCTCTGCAGAGGTCATACCGTGGTTTGGTTGGCTCTGTAACATCTCAGCTCACTTTACTACATTGTTTATTTTTCCCATTAACAGGACAAGAAGCCAGACAGGGGGTAAGACTACCAGAAAGTACTTCAGAACCAGTGTCCGGGGGAGGGACCTGCATGAAGAGCACATTTTTCAGTCTGTAAATCTGCAGTTGATTTTCAGCTGTCACTAAAAAACTTAAAACGAGTACAAATTTTACAGACAAACATGTACAAAATGTACATGACTTGTACAGACTTCAACCCATCTGAACCTTTTCCTGTCACGCATTTTAAAACTCAGGTACATGTAGCTTTGCTAGCTGCCAGCATTTGGGACTCCTGAAATCCGGTAGATCAGGTACATGGACACATGTGGGCAGGGCTTGAGTCTGGGATCAGAGCCGGATATTTCTGCTTGTAGGGGATCAAAGTATCCCAGGGCTGGTGGCACTGGGTTGTCAGACACACTTCTACATGACACTCTGGTCTCCATGCACAGTCAGTTATGCTTTAGGGACCATTTCCCTTATAAACTACTTAGTGTGGCAGTAACTCAGAACAGAACACTTGTAGCTGTCTAGTCTGATGATTTACTTACTTGCAGTTATCTAGTCTAGTTTTTTACTTACTTGTAGTTGACAGTGTCTAGTTTTTTACTTACATGTACATGTCTAGTGTAGTTTTTTACTTACTTGTAGTTGTCGTCTTCGACAAACTTCTCCAGCTCTTCGATGTAGTGCACGGAGCGCAGGTAGTTCTGCACATGTCCCAGCACGGGCAGGTGGTCTGGGGAACAGGCAATCATCGATTGATCAATTAATCAATCAATCCATCCATCTATCTATCAATCAATCTATCAATCAATCGATCAATCGATCAATCAATACATCAATCAATCAATCAATCAATCAATACATCAATCAATCAATCAATCCATCAACTGGTCAATGATGGGTTAGGGATGAGGAAATGTTAGGTAACCATGGAAATGTTAGGTAACCATGGAAACGTTAGGTAACCATGGAAACATTAGGTAACCATGGAAACGTTAGGTAACCATGGAAACTTTAGGTAACCATGGAAATGTTAGGTAACCATGGAAACGTTAGGTAACCATGGAAACGTTAGGTAACCATGGAAATGTTAGGTAACCATGGAAACGTTAGGTAACCATGGAAACGTTAGGTAACCATGGAAACGTACCGTAGCTGGACTGCTGGTACTCGGAGATGGTGCGGCAGATGTTGTTCATCTGGGTTCTCCTCTGGTCGCTCTCCAGCCCGCCCGAGTGGGGATGGGCCGCGTTGATGTAGGTCAGGTCTGTCAGGTACATCCCTGTAAACAAACAAATAAACAAACAAATAAACATGTGGTCAGATCCGTCAGGTACATCCCTGTAAACAACAACAAATAAACAAACAAATCAACATGTGGTCAGGTCCGCCAGGTACATACCTGTAAACAACAACAAATAAACAAACAAATCAACATGTGGTCAGGTCCGTCAGGTACATCCCTGTAAACAACAACAAACAAACATGTGTCAGGTACATCCCTGTAAACAAATAAACATGGTCAGGTCCATCGAGCACAAAAAAATGTACCTCCCTGTAAACAAACTAAGCAGCCCATATGTACATAATATTATGACTGTGCATGTCTGTACCCTACATGTACACTAACTGCCCAGCCTGTCAGGCAGCTGGGGTGTGTATTTCCCACCACCTCTGCTCACTGGGCAGTCAGCCATCTCGGGTTAAAAAGGTTAAAACCTCAGGTTAGGAAGGTTAACATCTTCCCACTGAAGGATGCAGTCTCTCCTCAGCAGGCTGGACCCCCCCCCCCCCTCTGTTTGTAAGGTAAAGGTAAAGGTAGTCCCGTAGCCTTTCTCAGGCTGTAGGGGCAGTGGGTTGTTAATCCTCTGTGTCTGGGGCACGGTGTTGGAAAGTGGAGCCCATCCCTCTCCTTCCACCGCCTTATACCTCCCCAACCGAAGTCAGGTACCCATTTCACACCTGGGTGGAGTGTGGAAAGTCGTGTAAAGTGCTTTTTCCTAAGGACACAGCGTCTTGCCAGGAATGCCAGGAATCGAACCCGTGACCTCTCGATCTCATGTCGGCTACCCTAACCACTCGATGCCACCCAGCCTGAGTGTGTCCTGTGTTAAACCTGCCGTGCCGACCAGCAACAAGGCAGATGTAACATTAACTACTCGCCACTCCAAGCGCAGTCAGGCATCCCGGGTTAAAAGGGTTAAACTCAAGACTGGTGTGGAACTGAGCAGGGACTGTAAGTGTAACTACAGAGCAAGGGTGTCGGTTGTATCCAGAACCGTACTTTCTCCAACCTTGCTCAGGCACGGTTCTGGATAGTCCACGCGTATCCAGAACCATGTCTGGGGCAAATCTACATTCTTGGATATGCAGATACTTAGTCCAGAACCGTATACCTGATCCTAACCCTAACCCATTCAGGCACAGAACTACATAGGCACAGTTCTGGATACGATAGAGACTATCCAGAACCGTACCTGATCCTAACCCTAACCCATTCAGGCACAGAACTAGATAGGCACGGTTCTGGATACAATAGAGACTATCTAGAATCGTGCCTGATCCTAACCCTAATCCATTCAGGCACAGACCTAGATAGGCACGGTTCTAGATACAAAAATGTCTGTCCAGCTACCCCCAACAGCTGCAGTATAGTTGTTCCTACTGCCCCTCCCTAAGCGCCTTCAGACATCCCAGGTTAGAAAGGTTAAAAACTGCCCACTGAAGGATGAAGTCTGTCCTCAACTGGGTGGAAACAACGTGTACATGCACCTTGTGAAAAATAAACACTGCATTTCCCTTGTGCTAAAACCTGCCAAGCTATCAGCAACATGCCTGTATGGGGGGCAGTGTTGATGGGTTTATGGTCCAGCAGTCCACACTTTCAAGTCTGCCAACACCCAGGTGTAGAGAAGGTACATGTATGTACTGTATATGGGAGGTGTGAGGTGATCACTGGTGTATGTACTGTACATGGGAGGTCGTGTTGACGGGTTCATGGTTCATGGTTCACAGGTCCGCAAGTTCGTGGATCCCGTTGCCATTAGTTCAGGTCCATGTTGTGTATGTGGGGGGATTTTGTACATGTTATATGTCCTGTACATGGGAGGTCGTGTTGACGGGGTCATGGTTCGCAGGTCGCTGGGCCGGTGGAGTTTTGGTCCCATCAAAGCAGCCGCCCCCGTTCTAGTCCCACGTCCGTCATCAAGGCTACATTACTGCCGGACTCACTACATCTGTACGACCACAGGACTCACACAAACATGGCCATACACCACTCTCTCCGCCTGCATAGCTGACATACTGGGGACAACAGCTCAGGTGTAACCTGTATCAGAGCTGCCACCCAACACAAGGGTTTGGCCTGAGTCCCACGTCTGCATTACTGTTAGGAGCTGCACACAAACAGGACTCGCTACACACCACTGCCTGTGCAGTACAGGGCCTGATGACTGCCCTTCCTATACCTGAACACAAACAGCCCCAGCTACACACCACTTCCCTGTCTGCATAGCTGCCATACTGGGCAAGCCGCTCAGGTGTTAACCTGTGTATCAGAACTGTTACTGTGTGTTTAAACCAGGTCTGGAGATTCTTCAAACCAAGACAGTTGGGTTTTACCTAGTACGCACTGGAAACAGTTCAGAATCAGAGCATCTTTGATTGGAGTAAAGAGACTGCATGTGCATTTAATGCCTTCTATAGTAGTAAATCTCCCAGAGTAGAGCTGAGCTTGGAAAGAGCACAAAGTGGAGGCACACATGACATCACACATTCTCCAGCAGCCTGGCACTCCACACAGTAAGAACGGCTGTATACAAGGAAATGTAACTTTACACATGACATTATACATGTCCACACATTCCACAGAGGGCTCTGCTCCAGTTCAGCTGTAAAACTCACTACTGTCTAAAACTCCAGCAGGTTGAGTAAGAACTGTGTACTGTCTTGTCGTGAGTCAAACTTTACCCATTCAGGGAAGGCACACTTGTGTCTTTCCCTGCCAATGTACTATGTATGTTTGAAAATTATAAGAAACAGTAAATCTGATGTTCCAAGGTGAGAGGCAGATGGTTCTCACTGTTGTGCCAGGCTGGCTGTTTTCTGTCAGTAAAACTCAGACAATCACCCCCCCCCCTCCCTGCTCTGCTGCCAAGTCCACTGCCAAGTGCGCTGGTTTTGTCATCACTGACATTACCCGGGGAAATTTGTGCCGCAGTAAGCCCAGCGGGGCTTCTGTTGTGGAAGCACAGGGGTCGGCAGTTTTGACCGGCAGTTTTCGGCGGAACTGGCCCCCGGCCGACGGTTATTTACTGCTCCAGACTTCTGCAGTTTTACCTAGCACGTCGGAAGAACACCTGCGTGAAACCTGTAATGTATTGTGCATAGCACTTTGGCAGAACGTCTCATATAAGGTCGTATTAGAGCATATAAGGTTGACAGCCTGTCTGTAGTTTTCAGATGTTGAATGTATAGGAAAAGATATCGTCTGCAACAGGCAAAATTGTGGTGCAATGTTGACCAAACATCCAGCGAAAAACGTGAAAAAATCAGGATTTGCACAGGCGCAGTACGTTCTGCTGACGTGCTGTTTTACCTGCACTTCAGACAACCTACAGACCGAACCTCTGTCAGGTTTAATAGACTGTCTTTATTTGAGAAGACCTCGGGTTCAAATGTTCTAACTTCTTTAGCACCCTGCCCAGTCATACATGTATGTAAGAAAAGAGCCTGACATTTATACATATATGTAAGACTAGAAGCTGACAGTTATAGTAACTTAATACATGTTAGTTACACTAGAAGGTGACAGTTATACATGTATGTAAGACTAGAGCCTGACAGCAGACCTTTGGGGCTAGACAGCTTAGACTAACAGCCCCTCCCCACCGGTGATGTCTGTTATATAAATGTAAACCCTTCTCCATAGTTTTTATTTCCAGCCATGTTATTTCTGCCTTCAGAAGTTGGAGTTGACAGCAGAGTTTGGACACCAGATCCGCCGGGGTTCCCCAGGGAGGTTTCACCAGTGATGTGTGTTTGTTACAGAATTGAAGCTCAGACAGCTGACCGCCCCTCCCCACCCATCGATGTTAGTGTTTATGTCCAGATTAGATCTGTAAAGACAAGCTGGTTTGAAGGGTACAGCCTGCCGGCAGTACAGGGCCTGATGGCTACTGGTTAGGTGTAACAGGTCGTTCGGTGTAATGTAGCTAGCTGCCGCCGCGCCGCGTGCCTGCGAAGCTGGTGTGTTACGCCAAAGGGCGGTTATACCGGCTATACAGATACAGAAGCTGGTGTGTTACGCCAAAGGGCGGTTATACCGGCTATACAGATACAGATACTGTTCCAGGATCGCTTACCCTTATCTCTGACTTCCCTAGATGGATCTGTCAGCTGCCATTTGGGACCAGACAGGTTGGCAGACCTTCCTCCTGTCTTACTGTCACAAGAAATGGCTCTAAGGACCTTCCTTATGTCTTACTGTCACAGGACATGGCAATCTAAGGACCTTCCTTATGTCTTATCTCACAAGACATGGCAGTCTAAGGACCTTCCTTATGTCTTACTGTCACATGCAAGACATGGCTCTAAAGGACCTTCCTTATGTCTTCCTGTCACAAGACATGGCAGTCTAAGGACCTTCCTTATGCCTTACAATGTATGTGTATGTCTGTAGTACAGCCCCTCCCAACAGTACAGCACATGTACAGTAGTACAGCCCTCACACACAAACTGTGCCAGTACAGTACAGCCAGTACAGTACAGCACATGTACAGTAGTACAGCCCTGTATGGACCCTGTACAACAGCACACATACAGAAGTAAAGCCCTCCCCAAACTGTGCCAAGTCACCGCCGGAAACCGTTTCCCTGATTACATTTCCAACCCTGACGCCCTCCCAACCCCTGGCATATCCGTTGCCATGACAACGGGGGACATATTGGCCCCAGTCGGCTGCCAACAGAAACAATCATGCGAGATGACATCATCCTGCGGCCGCGGAGAGCCAGGCTCGCCATAAATCAGCTGCGCAATCTGTCTGGTCACATGACCTTCAGGTGACCTTCACCTGCCGCTGGTACATCACGGCTTAAGGCGGTGGGTAAGGTCGTGACAAGTTCCCTTTCAAGGTCAAACCGCACGTTACAAGAAACACAGACAAAAAGAGACACAAGTGTGTCACAGAACGCCTGCATATTGACTCTAGCAGCTCACATGTTTTCTATAACATTTGTGGGTTCAGATTGCGTGTCAGTCGGCACACGGCCACCTACAGGTCTGTTATGTCATCAACATACCAGCAAGTGCAGGTTTCATGTGTAAGTTTGTATTTCGTGGGTAAATTTATGCCTAATGTGTGAGCTTGGTGACAGACAGTGGAAAGCTTAGCCAACTGTAACACTCACTGACTGTGGTTTTACCTGCAGAATTTAGGGAAGGTTCACAAACCTACAGTGGGCGTTACTGGATGACAGAAGAGAAATGTCCAGACTATGCATGATGTACAGATACAGAAGCTGGTGTGTTACGCCGAAGGGCGGTTATACCAGCTATACAGATACATATACAGAAGCTGGTGTGTTACACCGAAGGGCGGTTATACCGGCTATACAGTTACAGATACAGAAGCTGGTGTGTTATGCCAAAGGGTGGTTATACCAGCTATACAGTTACAGATCCAGAGAAACTTGTCCTGTGGTTTTCCCCACAGAAGCAGCTGCTTCCTTCCCTGCCTTGCCCTGAGCGTTAGTCAGCCGACCTCAAAGCATCTCAAAGACAAGACATGTGTGCCAGGCCAGCTGTTCCCTCCCTAGACCACAAACATCCTTAAGGAGTCTCAGAACGATGGTCTGTGTGCACAGATAACATCTTCAAAGGTTCCAACACAATCATGCCAAGTACACTTAGTGTATAGGGCCTACTGCAGGCCTTAATACCAACTTTATATGTTGCCATACATTGTATCCCTTACAATTGTCGTGCAATAAATTAAAGTTTTTCTTCTTCTTCTGTAAAGTCACTCATAGGACCTTTGGCCAACTGCAGGCCTGACATTCGGTCAGGTTGTGTGAAGGAAAAAACACAGCCAAGAGTTATTGGAAAATCAGACATACATGTCTTAAGTAGTTTACTTTGTTGGAGGGAAAGTTTACAATGAGAATGTCCACCCATAATCACAGTCTGGCTTCTGGACGGCCGCTAAGGTTCCAGGCTGGGGGTAATGAATAGTTCTCAGCGTTATTGACACGTGCGGACAGAAACTGAGCACGTTACTAAAGCTGCAGTATGCTACTTAACGACCTTACACTAATTGTCAGCAGGGCTGGATACAGACTGTTCTGACATGTCCATTATGGGCTCCGGTAGTTCTCACTATTTCAGCCTGTCTGTGCATGTGGGATATTCTAGCAAGTCGGCAGAACGTATTGCACCTGCGCGAAACCCGTAATGTATTGTGCATAGCACTTTGGCAGAACGTCTCATATAAGGTTGTATTAGTCTAATATAAGGTTGACAGCCTGTCTGTAGTTTTCAGATGTTGCTGCCGACGTGCTGGATGATTCTCCCTGATAACAGATGTTCACACTACAAACTGCCTATAACAGGTACATGCACGTTTACACTAGTCTAGTGTAAAGTGCTGCTGTGTTTGTGCAATGTTCACACCACAATTAGTACGTACATGTAGGCCCTATATGTTTCACGCAAACTAGAACATGAGCAAAACGGATGCATTTCATTGCTATTTTCTAGTTTTCCTGTCTAGTATGTAATTTTCTGTATGTGGGACCACACGTACAGTAAGAATAGCCAACAATGTAAACTGAAGATAATTCTGGATCCAAATAAAGTCAAAGTCACTTCACATTTGTACCAACATGAGATTTTCCCCAAACTGACCAAGTGTGGGCCGGCAAACTGTTAACTGGCTGACTAACTCCCTCGGCGTGTTATCTCTCTCTATTTGGCCAATTCCTACTATTTCCAGCCGTGCCCTCAAGCCTGGTAGCGGCTACAAGTGTGGCCTACGTTACATAATAATGAAGCATAAGTCCATGTCTAAAGGCACAACATGAGACTGCTGAGCTGCCCCAGACTCTGTTTTGGGTTCTTTTGTTTCCTAACATGCTCACTAAGCTGCCCCATGGACATCCCAGGGGGATCCCAAGTCCAAGTTTAAGACATGTTTTGTCTTCCTTAAGAACAACTGTACCCACAGGAGAGCAGAGAAAGATTCCTCCCGCAGCTTAACGCAATCTTTAAGGCGTTCCCAACCCAAAACAAACTTTCCTGGGGCTGTTTCAACCCACCATGTGGATATCAGATAGCAGAGTTTTACATCAAAAATTATCAACATTTTATTTCTATTCCTTAATTATTGGGTGGCATTGAATGGCTAAGTGGTTAGGCTGGTGGATATGAGACCTAGAGGTCATGGGTTCAATTCCTGACATTCCTGGCAAGAAGTTGACATGTCCTTATAGAAAAGGTACTCTACACAACTTTCCTCACTCCATCCAGGTGTAAAATGGGTACCTGACTTCGGTTGGGGAGGTAAAAGGCAGTGGAAGGAGAGGGTTGGGCTCCACTTTCCAACACCGTGCCCCAGACACAGAGGATTAACAACCCACTGCCCCTATGACCTAAGGAAGGCTATGGGACTACCTTTACCTTAACCATTACTGGCATTAGCCACAGCCAAGTCCAAACAAGTTACCACCCAAAGTGAGAGAACAATAATCTGCCGACGGCTCCGGTGTCGGCCTGTTTTGGGCCGCCGACGTTCCGTGCCAGCTAACCTGTCTGACTCGGGAACGTCTGGAACTCCGGCAGGAAGTTTCTCAAAGGAAAGGAATTCCGGGTTTTTCTTTGTCTCAGCAGGGAGATGGCACCTGACTCCTGCTGTCTTACTGTACATGACAGTCATGGACCTGCACACTGCAGGGAGATGGCACCTGAGTCCTGCTGTCTTACTGTACAATTGACATGTACGTGCACATGTAGCTGCACATGTAGCAGGGAGATGGCACCTGAGTCCTGCTGTCTTACTGCACATGACATGTACAATGTACCTGCACATATAGCTGCATACCACCGGATACAGTACACAGGCAACGCTAATGTAATTTGTTGTTTATTGGACTTTTTGAGAGAAAATATTAAGCAACAGGGCGGAAAAAAAAAAACAGGCTTAGGCATCCTGTGGTAGCCCCAAATGAAATGAGTCATGAAGTCAACATACCAGGCTGGTTTGTAACTCAAACAATGCATTTTCAATTTTTAATCCAACCACTGCATTGATACAATGTAGATGGAAAAACTGTAACACCTAGGAAGACAAGGACTTTCTTTAACTGTTTGGGCCAAAATATGAGCATTTTGGAGTTGATCCAGAACCTGATTTTTTTTTTGAAAATCAGAAAAAAAAATGAAGCGGGCGAATCCGAGAACAAACTGATTAACTTGGTGCGGCCTAAGTTAAGAGCCTGGAGGAGTAACTGTTGTTATGTTGGAACAAATTAAGACTAATTCTTATATCTACTTTGTGGGGACTCAGACATTTCTATAGCAGTAACAAACCAACTTGCACAACAGTGCAAACCCCACCCAGGGACATTATAAACACCAGCCAACAGCAGCACTTCCTCATGCCCGTAGCCAGGGGGGGTTCGGAAGAACACCCGCACAGAAGCAAAAGGGTCCACTTTTTATCTAAAGGTCCAAGAGTTTTCTATAATAGGTGGACTGATTTGTATCACCAGCGGGACTGGAATCCTATTTGTCTCTGATTTTCCCTTTGAAATCCTCTCAAAAACGCAGGAAATGCTATTTAAGAAGGTTCAATTTTCAAAATTTTTCGGGGGAGCATACCCCAGGACCCCCCTAGGAACCTCGCGCCTTCGGTGCTCGTTGGTCCCTTGGACGGTAGAAAGAACCCCCCCCCCAAGCAAAATCCTGGCTACGGGCATGTTCCCTTACCCTCCCTGGCAGCTATCTGTCTGTGTGTGGTGTTAGGAGTGTGCAGTGTTCCCAAAGGTCCCTCCCTTCCAACCTGCTCATCCTCTGGGCTGCCCTGATTGGTCAGGCCTGCTGTGCCCTGATTGGCTGTTGCCGTGGGTGAGGCTGTGATTGGCAGGTGGGCGGTGCCAGGGATAATTTGTCTCCTGCCCTTTGAGGTTGGTTGGGATTGAGGAGCGGCGGAGCTTCAGTCAGGAGAAGTGTTTCACACTAAAACAACACGCTGTGGGCGCAGGATGGGACCCACACTAACACCCCACCTGGAGCCACTATAAACTCGACTGGGGACAGAAAAACCTTACTGGTGAGTAGCTTCTCCTGGGTAATGTTTGTCTTGCTTATCACCTTTGATCACGAAGTCAATCTACTGAGACCACTTAAGATGTGATCAGAGTTGTGTGGACAATGGGAGGTTGGGCTGTAAGAACAGAGTTGGGCTATAAGAACAGATCAGAGCTGTGCTGACAATGGAGTAGGGTTAGTGTGGTGTCCTCCTGTCTCTGTACTTTACATTCCTGTCAGCAGACTTCAGTGTTTGAGCCTGATTACAGACTAGAGGGGAAACTTGTGGCTCCCGTAGATCAACAGGACAAACAATATAGAAGGTTTGCGGGAGCTGCCAAAGGCCTCTTGACCAGCCCGATTGTGTGCTGGAGTTTCGCCAAATATTTTACCACCTCCGATGACTTAACCAGCAGGCTGCTTGTAGGCCAACCGGAGCGGCTAAATTTTCTCCTGTTACTGAGCCGGGTTTGTTCTGTAGTCGTTAGGGGTAATCGTTAGCCATTATGTCACCCGTTCTATTTAATTTGTCGGTCGTTAGTTTTAATTGTCAGCCTGTCATTTCTATTAGTTTGGTGTCCACAAACACAAAACTCTCTCATGTCTGACTGTTAAGTATCGGGCACGAATCTGGATTTATAGAAAACTCAGTAGGCATCCTATAGAAGACTTAGTAGGCATCCTATAGAAGACTTAGTAGGCATCCTATAGAAGACTTAGTAGGCATCCTATAGAAGACTTAGTAGGCATCCTATAGAAGATTTAGTAGGCATCACCTATTATAGGGGATTTAGTAGGCATTATATAGGGGATTTAGTAGGCATCCTATAGAAGACTTAGTAGGCATCCTATAGAAGACTTAGTAGGCATCCTATAGAAGATTTAGTAGGCATCCTATAGAAGATTTAGTAGGCATCAAATAGGGGATTTAGTAGGCATTATATAGGGGATTTAGTAGGCATCCTATAGAAGACTTAGTACGCATCCTATTGTTTAACGATATTCAGTCTAAACAACACATACAGTCCCACACACAGTGCAGATCTCAAGGCTTTGCTATAAACCCATCTAACCAAAGCGCAATACCTGCATTAAACCCACCAAACCAACCAAAGCACAGCTTTACCTGCATTAAACCCACCAAACCAACCAAAGCACAGCTTTACCTGCATTAAACCTACCAAACCAACCAAAGCACAGATTTTCCCAGTGTGATCCAAGCTTGTCCCCACGTGAGACCTGTGCTGGCTGGGATAGCACTGGATGGATCTACCAGCACACAGGAAGCTACTAAAGGCTCTCAGTGTGATTCATACTGGGGCTGATGTTCAGGTCAGGAGGGGACATACCACACAGGGCAACTCTGTCCTGTACGAACAATGGACATTCTTATAACCATATATCACACATAATCATGTAGAGCTGGACTTACTGTAGTGCTTCAGGACTAGATTCAAAGCTAAGTGTCTTTACGGTAAAGTTAACTGTAGATTCAAAACTAACAGCCTTTACAGTAAAGTTAACTGTAGATTCAAAACTAATGGCCTTTACAGTAAAGTTGACTGTAGATTCAAAACTAACAGCCTTTACAGTAAAGTTAACTGTAGATTCAAAACTAATCGCCTTTACAGTAAAGTTGACTGTAGATTCAAAACTAACAGCCTTTACAGTAAAGTTAACTGTAGATTCAAAACTAACAGCCTTTACAGTAAAGTTGGATTCAAAACTAACAGCCTTTACAGTAAAGTTGACTGTAGATTCAAAGCTATATCTATATCTGTATCTGTATAGCCGGTATAAACCGCCCTTTGGCGTAACAAACCAGCTTCGCAGGCACGCGGCATGGCGGCAGCTGGCTACATTACACCGAACGACCTGTTACACCTAACCTTTGAACGTCTAACTCTAGACATTGTTTAAAACTATCTAGTGACGATGCCCCTACTGTACTTGGTGGCAGCGAGTTCCACTCTACGATAGTTGTAGGAAAAAATGAGTTTTTGAACACCTCAATCCTTGGTTGATAGCTCTGGTACTTGAGTTGATTAGGCATGACTATTTCTATAGCTAAGTGCCTTCACAGGAGATTCAGAGCTACTGAAAAGATTTAAGTCTGTCTTGAATGTGTTCCTGCTGAGATTGATGTGCAGGTCAGGCTGGAGGGACAGTCAGCACAGGGCAGGTGGAATTCCTGCATTCCTGCATCTCAGCAATGTAGGGAGCAACAAACTGTCCGCCAGAGAACTCAGAAAACTATACAAGGGATTTTGTGAGTTTGTTACAACAGTTACAATGACTTAGATGCAGGAATTTAGTCTAAAACTGAGTATTTATCCCAGTAAACCACAGGATCCACCGTTAAACCTACAGGATAACATGGACAGGAGCAAGTGGCAGTGTTTTCTTTTTCTTCCTTGATCTGTAAATACCAACGCTATTCAGGCTTTGCGGACGTGTCTGCTACGTTGGTATGCGAATAAAGAATTGAGAATTGAGATTTCTGGGGGAACTTTTGTCGGCAGGGTTTGCCTGCTAAAGTGCAGCAAATTGGCACAACACATGCAAGTCTGAGGCAGGAGTATTAACTGGGACATTATTGTGAACAAAACTAGTTTTACACAACAAAGCCGCCGAGACGTACACACAAGTTGAATGGTTGGGTGCTGACACTAAAGCTACTGCAGACTTTCTTAAGTACAAGTACTTAGGCCTCAACAATTTCATGAATTGGTCTTCGGATCTCCTGCTGCATTTTTTTCTTCTAATTTTGTTGTAAATCAACTCCAGAATGCTCATATATATAGCCTCATATTTTGGCCTATATAATAGTTGAGGAAAGTCCTTGTCTTCCCAGTCTATCAATGTGGTGATTGCTGTTTCAGCTGATGTCCCCCCTGTACCTGTGCTCCCCCCCCCCGAAACCCCCCTGTACCTGTAACCCCCCCACACACACATCCCCCCCCCCCTGCTCCTGTGTACACTGTGTATTTTGCCTCCCTGGTGCTAAATCCCTCAGCTGTCCCCAAACAAGGCCAGCCCATCTATTATAGCTGACGTTCCCTCAGATAACCGTTTCTGCTGAGGTCCCCCCTGTACCTGTGCTACCCCCCCCACACACACACACATCCCCCCCCCCCGCTCCTGTGTACACTGTGTATTTTGCCCCCCTGGTGCTAAATCCCACAGCTGTCCCCAAACAAGGCCAGCCCATCTATTATAGGTGACGTTCCCTCAGATAACTGTTTCCGCTGAGGTCCTGCCAGCCTGACCTTTGACCTACAATGATGTCCCTCCACGCTGCCAACCCGACCTCTGACCCACATTGACGTACATCTACTTGGCACAAGGTCTTTTCAAGACTCCTTAAGTCATAGACCAAGGCCCTTCAAGGCTCCTTGAACTCGTAAGAACAATGGCCTACCTCAAGATCAAGCACAGCTCTGTTTCATTTTAATCAAGGAGAAAATTTCTGAAGAAGCTGCTCCCTTGCCTAGTGAACTGACACAACTCTTAAGAAGCTACCCTCCTTAAGATGCCATAAGATCCTACCCTTCCTTAAGACCCCCCCTCCTCCACTGGAAACACCTCTCCTTTCTAAGAACTACCCCAAGAGGTCTTTAGTGACCCTGTTCCTTAGTAACTAGTGCTTAAGGTTGCTCCTGTTCCAACATAAATAAACTGGCACAGCCAAATTTCCCCATGGTTTTCCCATTGCTGAGTAAATACACAAGTTGGCAGTCGGGCTGCAAATTTACTGGCGTCTGAGGGGAAAAACAGCATAAATTTGCGCAGGAAGCAAAGAGTTTAAGATTGGGGCTGGGATATAGGTAAGCGGTAAGGAGTTTATTTTTTCTGGGCAGTAGGTAAGTCGTCTTAATGCTAGACTAAGTCTTGTATCTAGTTGTGGAGTTAAGTAAGGTGGGAATTAAGTAAAGACAGGTGTGCAGGTGGGTTTGTGGGTTAACAGTTTAGTGTTTTATTCAGTAACTAACGGTAAGTGTTGATATGCTAGCCAGCACTGCTAACATTGCCCATAGTTAACATGTTACAGACTTGTGTGTTCTGATATAAACGGTAGAAGAAAGCCACAGTCACTATAGTATAGGACATGGCCCAGATATGATGTATTGTACCAGAAATTTGCAAGAAAATGTAAAAATGAGAGGAACCTGTCCTAAGTCCTGATGACCTTGGTCGGTGACCTTGGTGCAGTTTTCTGTGGGGTTCTAAGCCAGGCGTTCTGCTGTCTGCCCTCGGCTGACACGCACCCTGACCCCCGCCCCACGGGAGGTTAGAGGTCAGCCAGGTTTGTGTTAGAGGAATTTAACTGACACCAGAAATCCCTTAAGTGATAATTGAGAAACTAACACCAACTCCCACGGGGGGGGGGCTGGAATTTGCTTAAGTGTTGGGCATGATCGGAAATTTGTGCGGAGGAAAGGAAGTGAAAGTGATCTCGAACCAGTTTAGCTCATCACTGAAGAGCTAACTTCCACTGGTCGTGACAGAGAAGACAGACGCTATATGTACAGTATTTACAGGTTCATTGTACCGGGGAAATTCCCCTAGCTCTTTTCGACAAGCACAATGAACAGTGGACCATGGCTTAACGTCCCGTCCTAAGGACTGCGACCCTCTCCAGTAGCGTGCATGTCGGGTGAGCGACAACAGTCGGGATTCGAACTCCCAACCACTTAGTCCAGAGGCAGGGTAGCTAACCACTGGACTACGCACGCTACAGGACTGTCCTCTCAACAAACAGGAAGCAGTCAGGTATGATAAAATGGACCCCGACTGGTTTAGCTTGAAGTTTGGGGACTCGTCAAGTTTGGTGGAATTTTCAATAAAACGGGGAAAATCCTGGATGCAGATTCCGAGACAGAGAAGTTTGTATTCTGGCTGTGGTGGTGTGTGACTGAAGTAACCCTGCTCTGTGCTCTGTGGTAATTAGAAACAGATCTCAACAGCACAATCAATGACCAATAGACTGGTGGATGTACCAACTACCCAGTACCTAGTACCAGCCCAGAAAAGAACAAGAAATAGTCATGCCTTCAAGTGCCAGAGCTATCAACCAAGGATTGAGGTGTTCAAAAACTTATTTTTTCCTAGAACTATCGTAGAGTAGAACTCGCTGCCACCAAGTACAGTAGAGGTATCGTCATTAGATAGTTTTAAACAATGTTTAGAGTTAGACGTTCAAAGGTTAGGTGTAACAGGACTGGTCGTTCAGTGTAATGTAGCCAGCTGCCGCCGCGCCGCGTGCCTGCGAAGCTGGTGTGTTATGCCGAAGGGCGCTTATACTGGCTATACAGATACAGATACAGAGTCAGGTTCAGAAGTTACAGGTCCAGGCTTGGGTACATTTCTACCTGCTCAGAAGCAGGTTAGTGAGAAAGTCTGTGTTCTGATGGGGAGTTGTGTGGAAGTGCCTGACCCCAGATTCACCTCTGACAATGAGAAACAGACATGGGGGAGTAAATCTCACCATACTGATCCAGTCTTTAACTCAGCAGGCCTTAATCCCTAATGTGTGCCCAGGGGTATTTCTGTGTGCTACTGTATTTCTGTGTGCTACTGTATTTCTGTGTGCTACTGTATTTCTGTGTGCTACTGTATTTCTGTGTGCTACTGTATTTCTGTCAATGAATCTGTGTGCTACTGTATTTCTGTGTACCTGGGGACCAAAGTTGTGTCACTGATAACTTTGAAAGAATGTTATGAACTCTATTATGTCATAACCCAGACAGAAACACACGTGGGACTCATGATTGTACAGATCAAATATTAATACAGTCTAGACGAGAACAAGTCGTCCATGAATTATTGAGCCTCCCGCAGAAATAATCAGGATGACAAATGTGGTGGGCTCCGAACCCTGGACCAGAAGTCCTTCCGATCTGTGGGCTGCGAACTCACGACCTGGGAACAATACCCCCCAGCCACCCTCACATCAAAGCTATCATCCTTTGGGCTTCAGATCAAAGTGGTGCCTTCTGGGAGGTGGTTGGGTGAAACTGGTTCAAGAACAAGTACAGTATACATTCTGCCCTTGTACAGAGAGAGCTCTGCTCTGCTCCCAAAGGGTGGTTATAACTTTATATAGGCTATACCTTTACAAATGTGTCCTTCTATCCCCGGCTAAAAGTTCCTGAGAGTTCCTTGTAGGCCAATAGTTACTGAGCCTCCCCTGTACACCAATAGTTACTGAGCCTCCCCTGTACACCAATAGTTCCTGAGACCCAGGACACCAATAGTTCCTGAGAGTTAACATGTCCACATGTAAGTCTCCTGATGTCCCCAGGTAACACACCTACAGGAAGTAATCAGGCTGCAGGCTGCCCATAGTTACTGAGCCTCCCCTTTACTACAGTGTATCCTCCTGTCCCGATAGTTACTGAGTCTCCCCTGTACACCAATAGTTCCTGAGAGTTACCATGTCCACATGTCAGTCTGCTGATGTCCCCAGGCTAGGTAACACCTACAGGAAGTAATCATTCTTCCAGCCTGCCCAGAACTGCTCCTGTATAGCTGTACACCAATAGCTCCTAAGCCTCCCCTGTACACTGGTGTGTCCGATCCCAATAGTTACTGAGGCTCCCCTGTACACCAATAGTTACTGATCCTCCCCAGGACACCAATAGTTCCTGAGAGTTAACATGTCCACATGTCAGGCTGCTGATGTCCCCAGGTAACATCCACAGGAAGTAATCAGGCTGCAGGTTGCCCATAGTTACTGAGCCTCCCCCCTACACTAATAGTTCCTGAGAGTTAACAGGTATACCAATAGTTACTGAGACCCCCAGGATACATGTACATGTCTCCTGATGTCCCCAGGTAACACCCACAGGAAGTAATCAGGCTGCAGCCTGCCCAGAGCTGCTCCGGCCTGTAAACTGTTTCCTCTGCTGCGGAGGGAGCAGCTGTAAACTGTTTCCAAATGTCAGGTACACACAGGGGTCAGGCACCGCAGTCTGAGTGAGATTTCCCGCATGGCCACTTAATGTGCAATATGCCCACTCCTATATACATGTAGTATACTTACTGTGCAATATGCCTACTGCCATGCTATATACTGTACACATGCACGTACTGTGCAATATGCCCACTGCTATACTGTACTGTACACCCAACACTACAGCCTGCAGTACAGGTGGTCTGCTGACTGCTCCCTGCTACATGTGGCAGGACCTGGCATGACATTTAGAATATAATTATACTGGGAGAAGCTCCAGTTCCCAATTATAACGTTGCTCTACTATACGTGGACATATATGTTGGCCATGCATATGGGTGAGGTGCCAGTTCCTGTCTAACATTGCTGTATATGCTAGCCATAGGAGAGTTGCCAACTGCATGTATTACATGACTGTATATATGCTGGGGAGGCTCTATTGCTGCATCATACATGTACGTGTAAGTTGGCCATGGGTGAGGTGCCAGTTCCTGTCTAACATTGCTGCATACATGCACATGTAAGTTGGCCATGGGTGAGGTGCCAGTTCCTGTCCAGCATTGTTCACATGCCTCACTCTGACGCTCACACATACCTAACAACACCAACCAATTCACTCCTTAGCAACCAGCCAGCCACACCCGGAGACACACATGTCATCCCTGTACACACCCTACCAGGGACTGTGGCTCCCTAGCGACGCAGGGACCACGCCCGGAGACGTCCGTGACCTGTGTACGTGTGTCTAATTCTGTCTGGTTGTGTTGCAGCTTGCTGGTGGGACCAACGCGGGGACAGACCTACATGCAGACATCCTGACAAGCACCAACCACAGCGTCAACACTGAAGCTGCATCTTCCACATTAAAGGTGATTTCTGGCTGGGTGTTCATATATGGGAGAACATGTGTTTCAGTCTGTTCCGTGGCTATGGGACATGTACATGTGTGGGAGTGGGATGTACATTATCATGTGAACATGTTTGTCTTGCAGTTTAACTCTGCCTGATAGGAGTTCAGCTCAGCATGTGTATTTCTGCTGCTGAATAGCTAATGAGTTAATGAGTTAGTTAATGTGCTAGTTAATGAGTTAGCTAACCTGCTGCTTGTGTTACAGCACCATGGACCTGCCCAGCTCAGCATGTGTTCCTCCTGCTGTACTTGTTAGCTAGTGAGTTAATGAGTTAGTTAATGAGTTAGCTAACCTGCTGCCTGTGTTACAGTACCATGGACCTGCCCAGCTCTGCGTGTGTGTTCCTACTGCTGGCTCTCGTGCCCAGCTCAGCGACTCAGCAGCACAGGGGGATTCGGCGGTACATGTCGACGCGGCCGCTGGAGAACCAGCAGTGCGCCTACACGTTTGTGGTCCCGCAGGCCGAGGGCGGCTGCCCGTACCAGCAGGATCCGGCACAGACTGACTTCACCAACGACATCAAACAGCTGCGGGAGCAGGTATCTGTATACATTTGTAGCCGGTATAACCGCCCTTTGGCGTAACACACCAGCTTCTGTATCTGTATCTGTATAGCCGGTATAACCGCCCTTCGGCGTAACACACCAGCTTCTGTATCTGTATAGCCGGTATAACCGCCCTTCGGCGTAACACACCAGCTTCTGTCTCTGTATCTGTATAGCCGGTATAACTGCCCTTCGGCGTAACACACCAGCTTCTGTATGTGTATCTGTATAGCCGGTATAACCGCCCTTCGGACATTGTTTAAAACTATCTAGTGACGATGCCCCTACTGTACCTACAGGTGTCGCAGCAGGGCAAGATCATCAACGGCATGGCCTCCTCCATCCGCGCCAGCAAGGGCGTGGCCACGGCCGTGCAGGCGCTCGAGAACGGGAAGCGCGTGGTGGAGGACCGACTGACCTACCTGCAGATGCAGATGCTGAAGGACGAGTCCAACAGGAACGCGCACCGCGCCGAGATGGCCACGCTCGAGAAAACCATCATGAACCAGACGCTGCAGTACGTGCAGCTCTACCACATGTACCAGGAGCTCATGGCTGCCTACAACAAGGTAAACCTAGCTAACTAGTTAACTAACTAGCTAGCTAGCTAACCCTAGCCAGACACTGCAGTACGTGCAGCTGGACCACATGTACCAGGAGCTCATGGCAGGTAAACCTAGCTAACTAGTAAACGAAGCTGGGGTTAGGGTTAGGACTAACACTGTACTTCCTCTCCCCAGGTAAACACTGCGATGGAGAACCAGACGGCCACAATCGCAGGGCTGACGAAGCTCGTCGGGGGGCTGACACGAGACAAGGACAACCTGAACAGGCAGCTACAGGACGTCTCGCGCCGCATGAAGAAGTCCGGCCGACACGGCGGGGACCGACACGGCGGGGAGCGCGGCACGCAGACGCGGCGGGCTCAGGTCGCTTCGGAGGCGGTCGTTAGGATCGGAGACATCGAGGACATCGATGACGGGGTGGAGCCAGCGATCAACCATGTTACTCAGCCTCAGCCTCAGCCTAAACCACAGCCCAAGCCGCAGCCCAAGCTGCCAAAAGGTGAGCAGCTGTAGACTGGCACTGGTTAGTTAACTAGTGGCACTGGTTAGTTAACTAGTGGCACTGGTTAGTTAACTAGTGGCACTTGTTAGTTAACTAGTGGCACTGGTTAGTTAACTAGTGGCATTGGGTGGCCGAGTGGCTAGGCTAGCAGACACGAGACCAAAAGGTTACAGGTTCAATTACAGGTATTCTTGACTAGATGTTGTGTCCTTGGGAAAAGCTCTGTACACAACTTAATTTCCATGTTCCACCCAGGTGTAAAATGGGTACCTGACTTCGATTGTAGAGGTAAAAGGCAGTGGAAGGAGAGGGATGGGCTCCATCTTCCAATACCGTGCCCTAGACACAGTGGATTAACAACCCACTGCCCCTATGGCCTGAAAAAAGGCTACCTTTTACCTTTACCTTAACCACATGGAGAAAATGTAGTTAGCAGCAGGTGCCAAAAGGCAGCCAGGACTTCAGATTGGCACCTGATAACGAGGTAACTAATTATAGAACTCTAATGACCTTCTGAAATCCTTCCAATGAGAATTATGACCTTCAGAAATGCCCCCCTCCCCCTTCCCTGTAATGTCAGCTGCTGGTTTTCCAGTGACAGAGGAAAACTGTCATCACTCCTGACTAGCAAACTTCCCTATGAAACATCTCCCCTTCTACATGTACATGCGAGATGTGTAAGAACAGAACAGCAGCTAGCTGTGTCATCAGTGGGCTGGGCAAATGGCAGGACGGAACGCTGTACCGACCTTGCCTGACCTTGGGGTTTGTCTGGGTGGGGGGTCTACCCTACTTACTGGGGAGGGGGGCATTTACTGGCACCTGTACAGAAAGGGGTACTGTGAAAGCTACTGTTAGTGCAATCATGAGGAAAGCACAGTTATTACTCCTATAACAGGAGTGTCCATTAGCAGAAACCATCAGGCCAAACATGCCAAACCTCAGGTCTTCATGATCAGTTCTGATGCTTCAGTTTACTAACTATTGACAGAAAGGGGTACTGTTAAAGCTACTGTTAGTGTAATCATGAGGAAAGCACAGTTATTACTCCACTCACAGGACTGTACAATCAGGAACCATCAGAACAAACATAATTCCCAAACCTAAAGTTCTGCTGCATTAGTCTACTAACTATTGGCAATGGGACTTCAACGACACTTGGAAAGCCTGAAGATTAAAAACTTATAGACTGAAAAGGTAGACAGGACTCCTATGCTCAGGTGTAAAATTGTGTGCCCACACCTGGCAAATCGCAGTCCCAGATTTGGGGCTCCATGTTGGGGGTCTGACCTGGTTTTGCCTGTGATGATGCAGGCAGAGTTACAGTAGTGTTTAAGAACAGGCTGAGAGTGGGAATTAGTCTGTATTTTAGTTAGTCTAACAGAAGGCAGACCCTGTAATCTCCATGTCAGCCTAGAGGGCCTGCTGTGAGATGTTACTAGTGCTGTGTACCTAAGCCCATGTTTAGGTTCAGGTCCGGATTCAAGTCCAGAGGTTTAGGTTCATTTCCGGACTTGTAAGTCCGGACCTAAACCGTACCCACGGATAGAAAAAGTTCTGCATGTTGGCAACCTTGCAGTGTTGTCTGGGCAAAACTGTGGCCACATAACATGGAGGCCGACACTTGACAATGCCCAATGGCGATATGTTTTCTTCATTTTGCAGCACAGATTTTGCAATCTATGGAAGGTTTTATGTGGTTCGGAACGAAAAGGGGTATGTGACATGGTTTGTTTTCCAACCAAGTCCGAAAATAGTTCCTGCCATTCAGGTTTTTTTGGACTTGAACCTAAATGTTTGTACAAGTCCAGAACTGAGCCCAGCAAACCGGTACACAGCACTAGATGTTACGTGGATGAACTTAAAGCTGAGAGATTTTAAAATGTGCCATTATGAGTGCCCAAAGGGTTATTTCACTGTGCATCCTGCAAATTAAAGTGCTAAGCATGCCGATAAACAACGTCAAACAACAGTAAACAAAAGTTTTATAATAAAACTCTGCATGATGTAAGTCCGTAATGTTGCATGTTGTGTTGTTTGTAAAAATGCACCGGTGAATTTTCCTTGTTTTCTATATGTTTATGTAACGGTTGCTATGGTAACTTTTCTGTTTTCGATGTATTTACCTTTTCCTTTCTCTTGCCAAGTCTAGGAAACTACACTTGGAATGATACACTCCGTAAGCACTTTCTTTTTCTTCCTTCACCTCAAGTTAAACTGTTTTGCTTCTTTTCTATCCTTAACCCCCCCCCCTCATCAGTTCTTTTTTCCCCACGTTACTGGGTAAGCCTTCTTATCAATTTGTTCTTTCTGTTATGAGTGTTCAAATTGGCTCCACAGTAACAGTAAAACCCACGTGAAACCCATGTAAAACCCACGTAAAACCCACATAAAACCCACGTAAAACCCACATGCCTGCCAACAGGCAGGTAAAGAACAGCAAGTCATGGGAAGGAAGCAGAATGAAACCTGCAAGCCACAAGCTTGGATTAACTAAAATCGATAACCAATGTTACTTAGTTGGTTAAAATTTGTTAATAATTAACTTAAACCTTTACATCAGAAAACTTGTTATGATAAGGCAAGATAAGAGTAACTAAGCAGTAACTGATAACAGCAGCAGCAACAATAACTACCTGCCCTCTCCTGCAGCTCTCATTACACACACAGCTAGAGTTAGCACTTCTCTTCCACCCAAAGCCTCACAACAATGTGTTTGTCTTCATTATGTCTAACCCACACCAGTTCCATCTAAGCTCTAACTGTCTCACCCAAGAGTTCCTGAGCAGGTCCTACAGCTATATACCCCCCCCCCCCCGCCAACCCCTGTATGTGCATAATGTACAGATGTAGCTCTCGTACGCATAACTTCAGAATCCCTTCTCACACATTTTAACCTTCTCCCTGCTGCCTAACCATGTACCGATTAGAAAACTAGCAGGCACATGGCTACTGCAGTGTGCTAAAGGTTAACCCTACGGCCTAAGCCGGTAACCAATCGAGAATTGGCAGCCAAATGGCTACTGCAGTGTGCTAAAGGTTAACCCTATTGCCTAAGCCAGTGTAACCAATCGAGAATTGGTAACCAAACGGCTACTTCCTTGTTCTAATTAAAAGGTTAAACTAGTTTAAATGTTTATTTCTGTTGCAAAAGTGTTTAAACTGCGATAATGAACATTTTCCTCCCCCGCAGCCAAACCCCGGCACTGTGCGGACATCCAGCGCGCGGGGAAGTCGGCGAGCGGCGTGTACCGGATCTACCTGCCGGACCACGAGGACAGCCCGGTGCCCGTCTACTGCGACATGGACACGGACCCGGGCGGCTGGACTGTGATACAGAAGCGCGCCAACGGGACCGTCAACTTCTTCCGTAACTGGGCGGCGTACAGGGCCGGGTTTGGGGACCCGCGGGGGGATTTCTGGCTGGGTCTGGAGAACATGCACCGACTCACGGGGCGGGGGGGATACAAACTCCAGGTCAGCATGGAGGACTGGAACGGGATCGTGGCTTACGCCGAGTACAACAGCTTCAAGGTGGAGGATGAGCAGAGCAAGTACCGGCTGCGGCTGGGGAAGTACCATGGCAACAGTGGTGATTCTATGACCTGGCACAACAACATGGCATTCACCACCAAGGACAGTGACAACGACCCGTTCATCGGGAACTGCGCCGGGTACCAGCGGGGCGGCTGGTGGTACAACGCCTGCGCGCACTCCAACCTCAACGGCATCTACTACCCCGGCGGGTACTACAGCAGCCGCTACCAGGACGCCGTGTACTGGGCCGAGTGGCGCGGGGGCAGCTACTCACTAAAAACTGTCATGATGAAGGTCCGGCCTACGGGAAACCAATATCTAACATAACACAGCACAGGCTAAACCAGCTTTAACCTAGCACAGCATAGAACCAGCTACTCACTAAAAACTGTCATGATGAAGGTCAGGCCTACGGGCAACCAGGCTCTAACATATACAGCACAACTATGGCACAGCAACAGCAACAGCATACAGCTTTAACATTGCACAACTACAGCAAAGGACCAGGCTTTGGCATAGCACAGCTATAGCAACAGCACAGCAACAGCACAACTATAGCACAACTATGGCACAACTAAAGCACAACTATGGCAGCAACAGCATACAGCTTTTAACATGGCACAACTACGGCATAGATGGCAGACCTCCAGTACAGTACTGAAGGATAATCACATCGTAATTAAGCGCTAATTGCTTATAATTAACAAAAGTCCAACCCCACCACCACATGTTCTGTGCAGACCTGAGGAAAGCATGTTCTCCAGATCTCAGCATTGGAAGTAAAGCTTTATTTGCTGACTATCTTCTGTGGTGTTGGATTACATCATCATGTAATGAGCCTGTTAGATAAGTAGAGACAAAAACAGGTAGGCTTCCGTATAGATAGACCGCTTGTATCTATTAGGCTAAATTCTGGGTTGTTATTTAGTCTGGGGGTGGGGAACTGTTGTGGAAGGTCATTATGTAACAAACGGACATGTATGTAACAAAAAGGACATGTAGCTACATGAATGTAACAAACTTGCAACATTTCATGTGAAAGGAGCCTTTCTTCTAAAGCTTCCATAGTAAGCTACCCACTGGTCATACCAGTCTCCATAGCAACCTACCCACTGAATTTGTTAGTTTCCATGGTAATAGGGTCATCAGTTTCCATAGGAACGTACAAATGTATTAGTACTGCCAGTTTCTACATATCTATGAGCAGAAGAAGAAACTTGCCATATTTTGTTATTTTGTAAATATTTTTGATGTTGAGATGTGACATTGTGAGGACTTTAGTCACAATTCTTATGATAAATGTACAATTATGTTGTTTGTAGCCTTCTTTAACCTTTCTCCAGCTGAAGCAGCGCGTAGATATAAGAGTTTCGCTGGTTACAGCCGAACTCTGCAGCCGAAGGGTTAAAGCAGTAACTGTTAATGTTGTTTGTTATTAATGTTGTACATTAAGGAAAATCACCAGGAATAATTTTGTTAAAGACAAGCCAGAGCTGGAGGTTTTGATGTGCTTTTTTATATCATTATTATTTCATTTCTTCATTTGTTCCATGATTTGTGAACCTGCTAAGTGCATAATCCGTAGCTACTGTAGTGTTGAGCCTGTTGCATGCTGGGAAGTTTTACTGATGTAGACTTTGTGATGTATATTGGTGCTACTGTCTTTTCTAAGGTGCTGATGTGGTAGTCATGGTAACCCATACGGTATAGCAAATATCTCTTCCTAAATATACTGGAATAAAGAGCAGAATGTTGCACACTGAGACTGGGTCTGTCTCTATCACAACTTTGTCATGACTTAGCAACAGACAGTTCTGCTGTCCTGATAGTCAAACCATTATTCATCATTCCCTTTCAAACCATCTCACACGTGAACTGAGATATACTCTGGATAAATAAACTTGAACTTGAACTCACAAAGACACGAACCACTCGTTTTCCAGCCATCTCCCAAGTGAACTCACATAGACCAGTTACAATTTATCCTACAGAAACTCCATTCTTATAGGGACTCGCTTGCCTGCTAACATTACAACACAACATAACACTTAGGGCTGGGGATACCCACCGTCTACACTGCCATAACTAACAACACTACAAACAACGCTAAGCAAAAAAATACTATGTGTCTGCAGTTTTTATCTGCTCTGTTCGGAGAAGACCAAGGAACACTGTAAACAGCCGTAACCTTAATGGTGCAACTGTACAGGAGAAATGCAGCTGGAACGACAGTTTGTTTTTCCCCTGTCGACATAACATCAAATCCACACACACAGCAGACAGACAGAAAATGGCAGCCTCACACACACATTACCTACAACTTGTATCTCAGTCGGACCCAACATGCTAAAGTGCTGGTCTCTATTTTCTGACTGAAAAGTTCCCAGTATTCTCCAAAGTCTGTTACAGTAATGTAAGCCTTCTCAAGTACTTCCTAAACCCCCCTCCCCAAACAGCCTATCCTAATCCTTGTGGTTTGTTTGACCTTGATGACACCCAAGGTTTTGTCCACACCATAAAATGGCGTCTGGTTCCCCTGACAAGGACGTGTGAAGGTCAAACCTGCCAGGCTGTGTTGTTAATGACCTTCCTGTTAATGACCTTCCTGTTCTTAATGGCAGAGACGATCAGAATGAGGGATACAAGAAGAAGCCTGGAGGGGGGGGCACTGTTGACACTGGGCAATCCTAAACTAAATGTGATCTGAGACGGAACAAGAGTATCAGTAAGATTTATGACAACAGACTGGTTTGTTCCATGTTACCCACAAAAGGAATACTTTGTTTGTTTGTTTGTTTGTTTTGTTTGTACTCACCCAGGTAAGGAATACAGGGCAGCTTGATGTCCTCCATGTAGTCTCTGAGTCTCTGCCTGTTCTCGTCTTCTGTCAGAACTTCGGCTAACCTGTCAAAAACCGCCTTGTCTCTCCTGGACAGCAGCTGGAACAGCACACAGGGGGGTCAGCACAGGGGGTCAGAACAGGGGGGATACTGTACATCCATGCCTAGCTAGCCTCCTACAATTATGCCTAACTGTGTGGTCCTAGCTAGCCTCCTACAAGTATGCCTAACTGTGTGGTCCTAGCTAGCCTCCTACAAGTATGCCTAACTATGTGGTCCTAGCTTACAGCTAGCCCCCTTACAATACTGCCAAACTGTGTGTCTACCTAGCACCCCTACAATGCTGCCTGTTGCATTCCAAAATATGTTCCATTCCAAAACTACAAACTGGAATGCACCTGTATACCAAAACGTGCTCCATTCCAAAACTTGCAGCCCTGCCTAACTGTGTGATTAGCGACGCCCCCTAGCAGACTGTGTACTTACTGCCCAAGTCTTGGTGAGTCTGAAGATGGGCGCGCTCCTGAGCCCAGACACCACAGACATGGTGGAGTGGATGTTGTTCAACTCAAACAGTTTCTGTAAAGAACAGAGAGGATTGGTTTGGTTTGGTTGATTAGGATCTCCATTAGTGTGTCAATTCACACTATTCTTCCTGGAGTCCTGGTGATGATGTAAATCACCATGTGGCTTATACGAGACGGGGTCGCCAGGCCACCATCCGGGTGATTTGAAGTGAATCACCAACTCCCAGTTAGCAATATTTGGACCATCGCACACCGGGGCATGCCCCTACTCTTTGGAGGAGACTTAGGGAGCTTACAAACAATGTTTAGTCTTTACTTCATACAAACCAGGTAGTTAAAAATGATACAGGCACACTGCAGGCATTGTTATACATCCAGCATCAGAGCATTCCTCACAGCTATTTTAAATCTGTGTCACACCAGACTTTTCAGATTCTTACACTCCAAAACCCTCTCTTGTGAACAAATCAGACACAACTTACTTTGGGTCACATTTCCATCTGTTTTTATGTGAAGTGTTTCAAAAGAAAAACAGCTAACAAAAAGCTTTAGTCCAAATATCATACCTAGTACAGATATATGTTAATATACTTGCTTACCTTGGCTATCTTTATAAAGTGACTCAGAGTCTCTCCTCGAATCTTCAAGGTCTGCGCTGTCAGGATTTCTCGCACAACCCAGAAACTCACCTGCGGAGGTCAAGCAAGGTCAGGTCAGGTCAAACAAGGTCAGGTCAAATTGGGACAATGGGTGAAAATCAAGGGACTTTCTCTGTACTACACACTTACATGGTTAAATCTCCTGGTCATGTTTACAACATTGGGGGTGACACTTACATGGTTAAATCTCCTGGTCATGTTTACAACATTCGGACAGTGGCGCACTTTCTCCTTGGTATTCCATGCACAGCTCAGCAGCTCCTGAAACAACAAACAATAAACAGTAAACAACAACAAAAACAATGTTAGCTAAGCAGTTAAAGCTGATAATGGCAAGTATCTCTCTGTTGTTAGTTTCAACATACATTGGAGTTTTAAACTATCCAGGCCAGGCCTGAACATTGCTTACTCACCTCGGGACTAATGGCCTTGAAGACTGGCAGATCCAGCAACGAGATTTGGGACTGAAAAAAGAAAGGGAAAACAACGGTTACCATAGTGATGTTTGGTTGACAATCTCAGACAGTGAAGTGCAAATGTTGTAAATAATGCTCTCGGCTGCCATTCTCCTATATCAGGACTCAGCAAACAGCCAACTACCTGACTCCCCCCCCCCCCCCACAACTACTCACAGTAATTTCCTCTGACACCCCCCTTTCACAGCAGAACACCCCTCCCCAACCCCCAACCCCCTTTCACAGAAAATTCCTCTGACACACACCTCCCTGAACCCCCCTCCCCATCCCAACTCACAGCAACTTCCTGACACCCCCCCCCCCCAAACTCACAGCAAATTCCTCTGGGGAGACTTTGAGAGCATCAAACACGACGGCATCGTAGCTTTTCAGGCGCGGGAGAGTCCACCGCGTGCCAGAGTCCCGCTGACTCAACGAGTCTGCACTGTGGCTGTTCTGTAGCACAAACAATAAACAATAAACAACAACATTCTGCACTGTGGCAGTTCTGTAGCACAGAACAATAAACAACAAACATTTCGCACTGGGGCTGTTCTGTAGCACAAACAATAAACAATAAACAACAAACATTCTGCACTGTGGCTGTTCTGTAACACAAACAATAAACAATAAACAACAAACATTCTGCACTGTGGCTGTTCTGTTACACAAACAATAAACAATAAACAACAAACATTCTGCACTGTGGCTGTTCTGTTACACAAACAATAAACAATAAACAACAAACATTCTGCACTGTGGCTGTTCTGTAACACAAAAAATAAACAATATACATTGTATACTGAATCTTACAGACTTTGACTTATTGCAACTTGAAGTTGAAGAACATAGCTTCCTAAATCCCTTATACTGAAGAAAGTTACTCACATGTACATCTGACACCTTGAGGTAACGTTCGGGCGATGACCTCCCATGGTCGGGGTCATCGCTATGGTAACCATTGGTGAGCCTGCCGACAGGTGGCGAGTCAGGTGAGTCGTCGTAGTGCAGCGGCAGGTGTGGCAGCTGGCAGTCCATGGCTGCTTCCAGAGGAACTAACTAACTAACTAACTAACAAACATCCATCACACCTGTGCCCCCTCAGCAGTGGCAGACCGATCCTGGCCCTAAACACACAGGAAACACAGGAAACAGCCCTGAGTTCAACAGCAGGGGAGATTACACAGAAATTCCTACATCATTCTCATTTATTGGTTTGTTCCACATAACTGGTAAACTGCCTCTAACGGTGCACACCCCAGTTCTTCCGCGACCGGGGTCCGTGGTAGTCCGCAGTAAAAAAGTGACGAAAGGGTTTTGAGTCGTCAAGTTTGAGTTCACATTTTTCCTAATCTGCTGTGAAATGATACCAGATACTAATATGGCTGAAAAGTATAAGAAGTGGTGTTTTTGGGGTGAAGAATGATTTCGGCCTGGATCCTCACTTCCGGGTATTCTTGCGCCCCGAGCGTGATCCGCCCATTTGACCCAGATTCTCCACTTATGCGTGGTGTGGGCGGATTTGAGACCCCTCGCGCCGTGGATGATTACAAAAACTGCAGTACTAGGATTTTCTTTATAATTGAATCAAGTATACTCGAGGTTTGTATCTTTCTGCCAACACCAGTTGTTTCTGCCGGAAAATTCTTTTTGTCTTGGTTTATCCTACGCGAAAAGTCCCAATTTTGTGCATTAATTTTGGCATGAAAATCATGATTTTTCTGTTAATTTCACAAAAATTAAAGAGTTTGAAGAAACAAAACTCAGTCAGTCTTGTAGCTGAAGGGATATCCTTCCATCCCATATACAGTTATTTGGCTTTCGAATTATTCCCTGGAAGAGACGATCGCTAGACTCGAGGGTGTGCAGACTCGAATAGAAGCCCGAAAAAAACTGGGGTGTGCCCCCCTAAGTGTAAAACACCAGTTTGGTACTATGTAAGACATGTGTGAGACCAGACTGTTAGTGACTGATCTCCTGTCAGAAAGATCAGACCAGCATGGCGTTACTACGGTGAGAGAACCCTGCACTACCAGTATGTACATGTGGGATAAGGGCGGGGCAGTGTTGTTGTTCGTCCATCGGTGTCGATGACAACCAAGACTTCGTGTTACTTCTTGTGGATCCGTAGGTGACTAATGAGTCCGATCTTCGCATGGAAGTGTCGGCCACAGATGGAGCACTCAGGACCCTCCGTTTGTTGTGCTGTGCGGTCGGCTTCTTTAGCTTTCCTGGATTGTCGTTTATGGACAGCCAAGGCACTACGGCGTTGCTCGGCTGACTTGACACCTTGGGCAATCAGTGTGCGCCAGGAGGCACGGTCTGGGGCGACCTCTTCCCAACTTGTGACTGGAATGCCTAGGCTCTTGAAGGTTGCTTTTAGGTTGTCCTTGTACCGGAGCTTGGGACGTCCCACAGGTGTAGTGGTAATATTACTAATAAGGACAGTATTGTAGCTTTAAAAAAATCCAACCTGTTACAATTCAGAGCAGCATGTGATCTTCACAATTAGGCTTTAATGTAAGTCTAAAAATGCTGCTGCATTCAGCAGTGTGGGCCATATGAGAAGTGAAGTTGGTGAAATAAACAAGCTGCGCCACTCTGTCCATCTACTATAACTTCAGGACAGTAGGGATTAGTCTTGACAAGTGGGGATCATATATGTACAGAAACTAGTGCTGTGTAGCTAAACCCTGGTGACGTTTAGGTTCAGGTCCGGATTCAAGTCCAGAGGTTTAGGTTCAGTTCCGGACTTGTAAGTCCAGACCTAAACCCATGTTATATACAAAATTGCATGTTGTCAACCCTGCAATGTTGTCTGGGTGAAACTGTGGCCACATAACGTGGAGGCCAACACTTGACAATGCCTGATGGCAATGTTTTCTTCATTTTGCAGCACAGATTTTGCGATCTATGGAAGGTTTTATGTGGTTCCGAACGAAATGGGGTATGTGACATGTTTTTTATTCCAACCAAGTCCGGAACTGCTTCCCGCAATTCATTTTTTTTTTTACTTGAACCTAACGTTTTTACAAGTCCAGAACTGAGTCCAGCGAACCGGTACACAGCACTAACAGAAACCAAACTCTGGATTCTGAACTTCAGGAGCTGTGCTGGGATTCGATACCCGACCCCGTAGTTCTCACCAACACACTGAACCTGCATTCTACTGTGTAAAAAAGGAAGTCCTACATTATATGATACTGGCCTTTACTGTTCCAAGTTTATTCTGTTAATAATATGCAAAACCAGATCTTTTTATATATTGTCTACATGTTTTAAAAAGACTCACTGAGAAGAGATCCTGTAGATAAACCCTGTAGATAGAGACGTAGCATAGAAATGTAACACTTGTTCCTTCTTTACCTATACCCAAGTTATCTAACTCAGTGCATTTGGCCCATGTAGGGCGTGAATATGCAATAAAGTTCATTGTCATTGTCATTTATAATTTCTCAGCATCACATGCACAGCAATTTTCCCAAGAAACAAAAACAGAAACTTTTTTTTGTACATCTTAATAGTAATATTTGCTCTCAATATATGTATGTAATAATTAAAATGCTGCTGTACCAGTGTAACAGTGGGGTTCATACGCCACCAACTGACCAGCCCAACTGGTCCTGGACCTTTTGGCCTAGCGGTTATGGCGATGACTTGTGCGCTGGCTGCCCAGGTTTGGTGCGGGTTCGATTCCTGGCATTCCTGTTTCTACTCGCCCCTAGCATTTCACCAGTTTGCTGGATTCCTGCTCTTTTTCTGTCACAAAATAATGACTTGATGACATCTACATCTACATCTATACTATACTGAGCAAAACCCCTCGCGGGGCATAATGCTCAGGGGAAGCGGTCAAGCCCCATTGTGACCGGTGGTGGTGGTGGTGTGACAGAAGAAAAATTCCGTGCATGAAAGTGAATAATAAAAATGAAAAACAACAAACAGGTGCTGTGTCTATGTACATGTCACAAATGGGGACAGCTCCTGCTTAATTCACTGTTTTGGTCAAACCTCCCACGTTACCTGATGTGTACTTGTCTACATGATAGACACAAACAGAAAAACTTTCCAACAATGTGAAACTCAGAAGTAAACGTTGAAATTATGTTTGTAAACACTCCACAAAGTTAAACTTCCTGTTTCAAGATTCTTATCACACTGAAAACCACAAAACGTGACCATCACGACTTCCCCTTTTCTTGCCGTCTGATTGTAGGTAAACATGTCAGCTGGGAGCACTAAAATTATGATAATTTTTACCAAGGAGGCCCTCTAACCTTGCTCTAACCTCCTCGTTTTTACGTACTAAACCATAATTTTTCACATGCACTTTCTGCAGCCTTAACTCCATGCAAAAATATGACAACAATTCGGCGTGCCTGGATTTGTGCCTGGGGGTTTTGGGGTGGAATTCAGGCTAGCCTGGCGTACCTTAGCTGCCTACCGTACGTTGTAGTTCCGATGTGTTTTTGTTTAGTGCACACGACAGTCGTGGTCCTTCCGTTCAGGTGGGGAGGGGGGCGAATTCACACCTCAGCAGCCTGCGAACATGACGCGCGACGTTCTGTCATTGTTCCCGCCGGCCTAAGCACACATATGATGTCACGCCTCCATCAGCACGGACACGTGCATGGGTACAACACCTAAGACACGCACACCTGGACGTCTTGAGACGCTCTCCGAGCTAAGACACGCGTCTAACGTCTGCCTGAGAACAGATAAACCGGCTAACCTGACATCAGCGCTGCAGCCTGACCTCCTCTATTTCCAAAACATCAACATCCCGCTTTCCGTGACGTCATCGCTAACTGTGCACACGACTCGTTCCATGTATTTGCCCCGTCCCATATATGTAAATGAGTTCACATACATGCAAATATGTTTGACATGTACATAACATGCATTACATTACCTTAAGCCCGCCCAGCGACGTACCAGAGCCTTAAAATATCACCTTATCCCTGCAGCAAAAGATTGTTTCAATTTTATTTTTTTCCTCGCACAGTTCGCGAGTGGAACAAATTGGCCGTTGAGGCTACACAGGCCCAGACAGTAGAAGCCTTCAAGGCTTCATTCCCGTTTAGGGGAGTTGTTCGAGGGTATAAAAAGAAGAGGATGGCCTAGAACCGGTTCCGTTCATGCCCAACTAACGGCTGACATATTTTGACCTGGAAATCATGTTATCTCATCAAGTTTTCTCTACACTTGCTTGGAGAGGAATGTGTGACTTTGGTACATGCGCACACACGTCTGTGTCGCCTGATTTATATACTATGAGAGGCTGAGTGGTCTGATATGTGGTGAGAATAAATAAACAATAAAGAATTTTTACCTGCCAGAAGGAATGGAAAGAATGTAAAAAGAAGAAGAAAACAGTTAACGTTAATAGCTTATGTTTGTATTCAATTGTATTTTGTATTTAGACTACTCTCGAAGCAGAGGTTTGGGTTTTGGGCTTATTTTTGGCGTGATTTTAGGCTTTTTTATCGGGCTTTCTTTTTTCACTGAATTTTTTTTTATCCCAAATTTTTTTGGGGGGTGGGGGGGTGGGATAAAAAAATTTCAGTGAAAAAAGAAAGCCCGATAAAAAAAGCCTAAAATCACGCCAAAAATAAGCCCAAAACCCAAACCTCTGCTTCGAGAGTACATTTGTACTTCTGATGGCGGAATCATGTCAAGTTTACTTGATGAAAATGAGAGCAACATTGTGATGTAAGTTAAAAGTAAACATTATGACGCCAACTGTAACTGGAGTGATCATGAGTGTGTGTGTGTGTGGGGGGGGGGGGGGGGATCCAAAGTGTTGAGTTTTTATTTCATGAAAAGAACGCAGGACGAAGGAAACACTTTGAGAAGTTGGAGTAATTTTTAGAACTTTATTTTCCTTCCTCTCTTCAATCCTTCATACAATCCCTAGCCTCTGCTATCTCTCAATCGTTCAAACAAAATCGTTAAATAAATATGGCATAGTTCATATTAATATCTCATCTCTTAAAGCTTTCATGGCAATATGTACATTCCTTTGAACATGAAGTATGTACAACGCTGGAAACGTCTGGTGAGAATTAGTCACTTTTTTCTCCGTCTTGAAGACAGAAAAGTCGTGCTGTTAAACAGCAGGTCAGAAAAACTCCTAACATTCTACAAGCTGCACTTTCTGGCCAACTTTCGGGCCACACAAGCTTAATTATAGGGATGACATCTTACTGGGGATCCAGAATTCGATGCCACAGTGCCCCCCACCCTCTCCTCCAATGAAGGTTCTTATGTTTAAGAAAACATTTTTATATGAATATTACAAAATGTTCTGTCATTTTATTCTATTTTTCATAAACATTTAGATTTGACTAGACTCGAAAAGTTAAACACTTCTCTTTTTTATGTGCGTTAACACACCAAAGTCAGTGAAAACGTAGATGTCATCCATACAATCCAGCTTGGGTGGTTACTAAGGTCTCTCATAGTCTATTCTAGAACTCTGGTCTGAGACCAGAATCTTCCGTTGTGTCTATCCTATTTACTTCTGCACAGTTCCATTTGACTACACATCGTTTGTACCTCGTAACATAAGAACATCAAGTCCTCAACAAAATAAATAGATTTTATGTATAAACAATTGTAACACATGATTATGCCTATCCAATAATTTAAGAACAATAAATATCATACATTTCATCTCTGAACAGCAACCAGGAAAAATGCACATTTCGGTTGGTGTGTAAAGCCTGAGAGTTTGGATGGAAAACTGATTGGTGAGGGGATAAGATTATTAATGCCTAAGCGGAAGTCGTGGTCATAACTCGACTCTGTCGCATTGCTTACAACTCGTCCTGTTGACGAAAGTCCTCGGCGCCGCCCCGTTTTTTGGCAACGCCGTCGGCAGGCCGTTTTTTGGCGCCGACCAGTTTTTTGGCACGTCGTTTTTTGACGGAACGCCGTTTTTTGAAGAGTCGGACTGGGAAGCATCGTTTTTTGTTGCCGGTTCGTCGCTGGCGGGTTCTTCAGACTGTTTTTCTTGGTTCAACAAGACTCCATTTAAAGGCACCAGGTCTGCGTCGTTCTGAGACGTCTGCGTTTCTTGGGAACCGTCTTGAGGCGCGCCTTCCTCCTTGGGCAGGTGTTTGTCTTGGTTTGACAAGACGCCGTTGACAGGCACCAGGTCGGCTTCGTTCTGAGACGTCTGCTTGTCTTGAGAAGCTGTAACACCTTCCTCCTCGGGGAGTCCCGTCGGCTGCACGTCCTCCGGCACGGCGAAGCTGACCAGCCCGCACGGCCCGTCCGTGTTCCGGCAGAACAGGTCCCTCAGCGTGGCGCTCCTGACCATGCGGAATCCCGCGTCTCCGCCGAACGTGCTCGGCTTCCACCACTGCGGGCTGCACAGCGGGTTGGACAGCAGACCCTTCACGGAGAACGGCCCGCCCATCTCGATGATGGTCTCGGAGGTGACGCTGCCGGGAGCCGGCTGCTCGATCATCAGCCCCACGTACAGCTCCACAGCGTCAATGTCGCCGTACGCCTCCTCCAGCTGGGCTGCCATCTCCGCGTCTCCACCTGGGGACAGGTAACGGACAGGTCAGTACAGGTGAGCACAGGTAACGTACAGGTGAGTACAGGTAAAGTACAGGTAACGTACAGGTAACGTACAGGTGAGTACAGCTGAGAGGTAACGTACAGGAACTTTGTAAGTAAAGGAGAGGAAAGGTGCGTACAGGTGACGTACATGTGTGTACAGGTAACGTACAGGTGAGTACAAGTGAGCACAGGTAACGCAGAGGTAACGTACAGGTAACGTACAGGTAATGTACAGGTAACGTACAGGTACACTTGTGCATAGCATCCAAAGCTGGCGTTCGTTACTACTTAGTAGTATATGCTCTATGGTGGAAAATTTGCAACAAAATAGCTTTGAATTTCAAATACTACCTTATTCGGACCTCTTTCTAGTAGGTTCAGTTGAAAACGTCATGCCACATTTGTCTATGAAAGGCTTATTGGAGAAGTTCTGGTACGATCTGCTAGAGGGCGCTTCTCACCTGTGAGTTCCAGGAAGGTTTTGTAGGGCGGGATGCCGAAGCGCTTCCGGTACTGGTTCAGCCCCTGCATACGCAAGTTCCGCTCGTGCTTGATGGTTTCCACGGCAACCTTCAGATTGACAGGTCCGATGTTCTTTGGGCCGATCTGTGTCGGTAAAGGAAAACACACGTCACTAACATGTTTCTGATTGACGCATTGCATTTTAAGCACACTCAGTAAATGTAAATTTATTTTGTAGTGTTTTCTGTGTAAGAGTTGAAGGAAGTACAACGTAGATATATCTGGCAGATTCTCTACAACGTAGCTGATATTGTAGTGAATGATTCCCCGTACCTCCCGACTTTATAATTAATGGCACGGCACTTTGTATTTTGTGAGTTAACAGTTCAAAGTACAACGTAGATATTTCAGGCAGATTCTTTACTACGCAGATAATGAATGACTCCCCGTACCTCCCGACTTTATAATTAAGCACACTAAATGGCACGGCACTTTGTTGCATTTTGTGAGTGAACAGTTTAAAGTACACCGTAGATATTTTCAAGCAGATTCTCTACGACTACAGGCTTTAGATCATCCCCAGAAACCAGAGATGTCTGTACACTGAAAGAAAGAAAAGAGCGGCCTAAACTGGAGCGTGAAGCACCTACGTGGCCGAAGAACTCTACTCTACTCTACTCTACTCTACTACTCTACTCTAGTTTAGTCTACTCTACTCTACTCTACTCTACTCTACTCTACTCTACTCTACTCTACTCTACAACTTAGCTGATATTATAATGAATGGTTACCCGTACCTGGCCGGCGATCTGCTTGGACATGGCGTCCACCGTGGTCCCGAAGCCGTGCTTGAAGACCAGGTCCGTGTTGAAGAGGTAGTCCTTCATGCCGTACGTGGTACCGTTGATGTGGAACTGGTCCGGCATGAGCGGGTGCCAGTGGTACAGGTGGTTGAACTCCACGAAGATCCGGTTCTGGTACTGGAACTGGTCCTTGAACAGAAGCTCCGGGTCCCAGAACAGGTCAAAGTTGTAGCCGCTCAGGTGCTGCACGTACTCGTTAATGATGATGTTGATGGTCTCACCTGTGGTGGGGAGGGTCAGAGGTGAAAGGTTAGGGGCAGGTGTCAATGGTTCAGGTAAAAAAAAAACATCAACAGGAATCTGGTCAGATCAGACCAGTACCAGCTTAGAACTTTATAGATGTGTCATTTAATTTGTCAATCGATGAAGGTTTGATATCCAGATTCCGTTAGTCACTGACGAAAAGTAGTGGATGCTACTAGCTTGAAACGTCTGGCAGTTTTCAAACTCTATCCAGTTGCTAGGGTAACTGTTTTCTTGTGATGCGTCATTTGATTTTTCAAAAGAATAGAAAGACACTTAAGTGTGGTAAGATCTCAGGATTTTCCTTGGTAAGATCTTAAGACGACCGTCTTACCTGTAAGAATGAGCCTGGCCGTCTGGAAGAGCCGCTCGTCGTCCCAGTCGGGGTGCAGGTCCTTCATGACGTCGCAGACCCGGTTGTGCTCGCGCAGCCAGACGGTGGAGAAGACGAACAGCCCCGGGAGCAGCCCGAAGAACTCGTGCCCGATGGCGAACCGCTTCTGCTCGGGCACGTACGGCGGGTAGATCATGTGCACCGGGGCGTCCGCCAGGCTCGGCGGGAACGCCTCACCTCCCACCCGCTGGAACTTCAGCTTGCCGTCGGTGAAGGACCGGAGCTGGTGCTGCCGCTCCACGTTCTCTCCGTAAATATGGCTCAGGTCAACCTGGGGAGGGGGAGGGGGGTTAGCCTTTCAACATCACGGGGAGGGGGGGTACTTTAATATTGTTTCAGCATCACCGAATGGATTGCACTGATGTAGCTTACTAGTGTTATGAACGAAAGTTTCAAGAATGGCCAAGACTGTGAAACGACTGACAAAGAAAGAAACAAACAAACAAAGAAACAAAGAACCTACCCCGTGATCCCCCCAGGTGCGTCCTGCGCCCTTCTTGAAGTCCGTCTTGAAGAACTGGTGGGTGAAGTGCTGCGCCATGAAGTTGAACAGGACGTTGGTTCGGCGCTTGTCGGGGATAAACTTCCTCCTCGCCAGGAACGTCTCGGCGATGTACTCTGGGGAGGGGAGCTCCTTCCGCCCGGCCGTCCCCATGGGGGTGGGGCAGCCCGCGGGGACAGGGGGGAGAGCCCGGGTGTAGTAGGAGCGGTCAGCGTAGGTGTCCCAGGTGGTGTAGTCGTGCCCGGTGTGGTACAGGGGAGGGCTGTCTACTGTGGATGAGCGGACTGGAAACGCAAATAAACAAATCAGCAAACAAGTAAACAACTTAGTAAACATGTCAACAAACAAATATGTGACGTTTACATCAAATATCTACAAGATAATTTACAAAAATCTTCATAAACTAAGACAATACGGTTTACAGTAGTTTTAAAGAGCGATTTGCGTCTGAGAGTCGCAGTTGCAGCCTTACTTTTGTAGACGGCCCTCATGATGAAGTTGCTGAGGAAGGGGATCTTGTTCACGATGTCCCAGAGCCACTTGTAGTTGGTCAGCAGGTGGTGCGTCGTCTTCTTACTGGGCTTCAGCGCGACTTTGATGGACGTCCAGAACTCCGCTGTAAGGGAGAGGCGGAAACGTTAGGGTTGTACTAAACATTACAGGCGCTAGACGTCGCTACTGATCCATATGCATGTTAGCTTCAGCGCGACTTTGATGGACGTCCAGAACTCCGCTGTTAGGGAGAGGCGGAAACGTTAGAGTTGTACTAATCATTACAGACGCTAGGCGTCGCTGCTGATCCACGTTGGCGCTACTCCAGTCCGGTTCGTAAACTGTTTTGATATTTTGTGGGAGTTCAGTCACCAACTCGTGACCAGCAAACGCGGGGAAAATTCCAAACGTCAACAAGCAACAGGTGAGTTTACCTGTCGAGTTCACCTGGCGTAGTTCCAGGTGCTACAGGTAACCTGTGGACCGGAAGTTCTGTCTAACACCTTTATTTACACCTGGGGTAAGTTGTTTACCTGCGCGGTCAGGTGGTTCAGGTAACGGTTACGGTAGCGACCCTGATACCCTAGAAATCCCTCATGAAAATACCGGAGGGTCGGATTGGGATTCTAGAAATACCTTAAACACAACAAGTAGACCGGAAAAACCCGCATGTGCACCGTAGTAAGACGGAAATCTGCCTTACGTTAAATTCTGCTGGTTTCTTGAATTTCACAGCCTGGGTGCCCTTACAAACTGTTAGCCGTGCTAAGCTAACTAGGATGACTAGGAATTTTATCCGTTCTTAGAAAAAACTAAGATCTTTCTGGCTTTTCTAACTGCTAAATGGTGAATCTGTTTTCCACCAAATCAATAGCTCCCTTACATAAGTTCTGCCGGTTTCTTGAAAAACAGGAAATGCAAAAAACACGTTCTTAGAAAAAGAGAAGTCTTTCTGGCTTTTCTATTGCTAAATTGTGAATGTATTTTCTACCAAACCGAAGAGTTGAAGTTTTTACTCACGTATATCGCAGTTCTGTCCGTAGTAGCCGGTCCGGGTACAGTCGCAGCTGTAGCTGTCGCCTTCTCTCATACACACGCCCATGTTCTGGCAGGGCATGGAGCAGCACGGGTTATCTGTCAGGACATAAACAGGTTACCACTCTGATCCCTAACTCTAAACCTCAGTCCCTAACCCTGGTAACCCTAACCCATACACACACCCATACACACACCCATGTTCTGGCCTAGCACGGGTTCTCTATAAACTGAGAATTCAGTCTCATCATTGCAGTTAATATCTTACCCAGCTCTTAGCTATGCTGCAATACTCCAAATTAAACCTCTAACCGTCACCCGTACAGACAGCTTGTTTCTGACACGGCAAAGCGCCTTGAGCAAAACAGGTTGTTTCACACGATAGAACAGGCTCAGGGCAGCACATATACACACCTGCATGTAGTTACCGCTTATCAATATAGGCGCAGGAATGTGTCGAGATTGAGTTTCCAAGTACGATATAAGTTCTGGCAAAAATCCAAAACAATATCTCAAACCCAAAAACAATAAACTGTAGACAAAAGCAACTTTCGCTGCTCTAAATTCAACATCTACAAGAACTGTAGAAAAAAAAAACAACTTTGAAATGTGTTAAATGGCTGTCCGAATGTGACTTGTTTTCAGGCTTGGATAATGAGAACCACACGTGGCCCCAGGGCGACCTTGCGCAATTTGTCCTCTTCAGTCAAGAGGTTTGAATTTTTCCATGACGAAAATAGAAGTGAGGAGCAAACAGAGATGACATTTCCGACATTTGCCCAACCCTGCTGAATTTTCATGAACCCCCGAAGTTCCTTTCACTCCGCTCCAGTTTTTCCGCGACTCTGTTTGCCGCGCGCAAACACGCACTCACATCGGCAAACTTTTCCCGAGCCAAAACCGACACAAACACCACTTGACATTCATGTCGGAGTCCTGGCAGCTGGGCGAAGGTTTCACACAACACAATTCTGCGGTAATTTTCTAACCAATTACACCAAACCACCCCAGGACTTTATCTTTCAATCAGACGCTATCGTAGCTTGTCGGACGGGTGAGGTTTAGATAAAAGGGTTTTTTTTCACATTGTTTCTTCAAAACCTCGACTTTACCGACCTCGCATCAGACATGCCCGCAGCTACACTCCGGTCACCTAGGCAACGTCTCACGTTTTCTTGTCACGGAACTAACCTTTCCTTAAATAGCATCGAGAAGAAGACGTCAAGAAAGTCTTCTTAAGATAAGACAATAGGAGAGTTTCTTACCTGCAACAATAAGTGCGGGCAGCAGCATCAGGCAAATGGTTATCATTGCACCTGTGGGAGCAAACCAAGACAGAAATGTTAACGGTGAGTGTCTCAACAGGTTTACCGTACAAAACGCTGCTATTTCGGTCTCTGGACGCTCAAACGGGTTTGAAAAGTTGCTATTGTTAAAACTTATGCCCAACTGTAGGGTTGTCTAAACATAGCCCGTTTGAAGTGGCGGATTTAACCGCGGATAATGGAGAACTGCCGGGCCCGCAGGGCTTTGTTACCGGCTGGAGTTTTTCGGACGGCTAGGCGGCGCCATGGTGAGACCAGTGCCCGCGGGCATCGCGTCCAGCCGCCGGGCTCCGGACTATAATTGCCGCCGCCTACACCCCACAGATTACCCCGTGAAAGAAAATTTGTTTAAGCCCGCCCCCTTTGAGTCGGGAATGTGCGGAATGGAGGAAAAACAGTTCGAGAACTCACCGTTCATTTTGGAGACAAAAGTTCCAACGGGACGTTTTCACAGAAAACACTGGTCAGAAATGTCGTTGCTGTCACAACAAGGAGCGGTCGGTCCGTTTCTGGTCAGAACTCGCCTGGAGTACTAGTCGTCTGCAAGTGGCGGGAAAGTCTGAGGTAGTGTCTTCTGTCGTCTGCGTCTGTGTTCTGAGGGACTCGGGCCGCCGCACGGGTTTTTAAGGCCGTGCGTTGCCAGGGCGTGACGTCACGTTGTTTGGCTAAGGACGCTCGCGCCACGCCGCTGACGTCACGGCCCGCAGCCACACAAGAATGTCGGCTGGTTCCGGCGGCTCACGTCGGAAGTGCTCGGGCCCAATCGGGAGGCGTCGGAAGCGATTGATGACTGCCCGTTCGGTCGGTCTCGGGTTTTTGCGGAGGAGTCGGAAAAGCCCTCGCCACGAGACCAACTCACGCCTCTACTGGGTTTACTAACACAGACATGACAACAAACGGAACAGGGAAACATTGAAGTGTGTTCAGAATGTGATAATCGGTTTGCATTGGACGAGAATGACACGTAATAGTCTGCTGGGTAACCGTGACCGTGACAAAGAAAGCTACAGTGGGCGTCACTGGATGGCAGGCGAAAAATGTCCAGACCTTGCATGATGTACAAAATGACTAATAAACTGGTGGTCTAATACCAGCTCAGAAAAGAACAAGAAATAGTCATATGCCTTCAAGTACCAGAGCTATCAACCAAGGATTGACGTGTTCAAAAACTCATTTTTTCCTAGAACTATGTAGAGTGAAACTCGCTGCCACCTGGCTACATAGTTCTAGGAAAAATGAGTTTTTAAACACGTCAATCCATGGTTGATAGCTCTGGTACCAAGTACAGGTAGGGGCATCGTCACCAGACAGTTTTAAACAATGTCTAGAGTTAGACGTTCAAAGGTTAGGTGTAACAGGTCGTTCGGTGTAATGTAGCCAGCTACCGCCGCGCCGCGTGCCTGCGAAGTTGGTGTGTTATGCCAAAGGGCGGTTGTAACGGCTATACAGATACAGAAGCTGTTGTGTTACACCGAAGGGCGGTTATACCGGCTATACAGATACAGATACAGAAGCTGGTGTGTCACGCCGAAGGGCGGTTATACCGGCTAGCTGTACAGATACAGATACATGACACGGCGATACATGTCTGTATTATGTATAAGCTTTGATATTAGAATCAGGTATTCAAACCACACCCCAATCGCAAGTTTGCTGTACCTGTTAGAGGGTTTTGCATGTTACACTTTTGCTCAATTTTGCTATCAATTATTTAGATTTTTCACTTGTTCAATTATTTACTTAACTTTTTAGAAGTTTTTAGAATCACCCCCGTGTACGGCATATTCTTATCTAATAATGTTTCTTTCCGCGCTTTCCTGTTCGCCCAGTGGTTATGCTGGACAGTGTTAGGACACGTTTAGCACGTATGTACCCCGCTCACAGCCTATTGTTACACAGTAATGCTTACGTAGGTTTCTATTATATCTTCTGTACGATGTAATCATGATAGCCTAGATGATAACGTACAGGTCGGTATGATGTAATCATGATAGCGTAGACAAATAAGTAAACGTGCACTTAAGTAGGTACCACACACTCACTTGAACACTCACCCCTCACACACCCATCTTACTAACCCTTCTCAGTAAGTCTATGGTTACAGTAATGTTTACATGGGCTTTTCTACTACTTCTGCTGTATGATGTAAGATTATATGATAACGTGTAGACCGGTACCACAAACTCACACCCAACCCTGCTCTCCACACACCCAGCATTAAAGCTTACACATTACAGTAATGTTTACGTGGGTTTCTATGATGTCTGCTAGCTGTATGATGTAATATTATATGATAACGTGCAGGTCGGCACCACACACACTCACAGTGACCCCTCCCCTCTACACACCCAGCATTACAGCTTACACAGCCTATGGTTACAGTAATGTTTACGTGGGGTCCTATGATGTATGATGTAAGATTATATGATAACGTGCAGGTCGGCACCTGGACACACCCTCCACACCTAACCCCTCCCCTCTACACACCCATCTCAAGAGATTATTGACCTTTTGTCAGCCCTAAACATCAGAGGTCATCGACCTGTAGCCCACATGGCTCTTCTGGAACCTTCGTGACTTGCGTCAGAAAAAATCGCAGCGATCTTCCAGTGATGTATCCTTTTTTTTCAACATGCAAAGAAAAATACAATGTACATAGTGGTGACGCACTCAAGCAATATGCTTATATTCACGTCACCACTAGACTTGAAAAAAAAATTACGAGAGGGCGGTTGGGTGTGAGGTGCTGCGGTGCCGAGGCGACCCGTGAACACAGTTTGATCTAGTTTGTATCAGTGGATATGGGCCTTCATGGCGAACGAACTGGAAGAACATAGTATATACTCTAAACCGCATAGTATAAAAATGCTTTTTTTTTAAGAGTATCATGTTGTTTCAGTTTTAGTTATTTCGTTGATTCATGATAAGGGCAGCAAGGAACTGCCCCTACTCACCCCACAGATATGCGGTAGTAGTTATTTCTTCTGGCGTTTTCTTACTATTTCCATGTACGGTACCGACACAGTTGAACAACTAAACCACAGAACTATGGCAAGTATTTCCCGTATCCATAAAGGGGCCGTCACATTGTGCGAAAATCGATCGGCCGACGAGTCGGCGAGCTCTAAACGACATTTACGGCAGTAGTACGCCCGATGTTTCGTCGAGCATCGCGCGAATTTTATACGAATTTTAGGGATCGCCGGCGATTTTTAGGAGTCGGCCGAAGCTCGCTGACACGTGAAACTTGTTCTTAACATCAGCGATTAGTCGTCCGATTTTTGAGGTCATAGATGTATTCCCAAGCGATCGCCCGAGCCTCGCTCCATGTGAGGGGGACGATTTTCATCGATCTAAAATCGGGCGACCTTTCGGCGATCAACAAATACGGCCGAAGCTCGTCAATGTGACGCAGGCATTAAGGCCAATCTCTACTAGACCAACACCCCCCCCCCTGCCCGTCCTTGTCACCCTTTGTTCCCACATTGTTTGCCCTGAAGTGTTTTTTTGTCCTGCGCTGTTTGTGAACTATTTTCATCCCGCTATTTTCCCGTGCATTGACGCACAGAATCGTCACATGAAATATTCATAGGGAATTCTGTATCAGGAAAAACGCCTGGAATGTGCGGGGATTGCGTAAAGACACGTGCACACATGACACGGCATTAAAGTCTATTGTAGCATTGTCATTCCGTATGTGTATGTACATGTATGTGTTTACACGAAGCATCTACTGGCCGCACTTTTTAAACATCTGTATGTGATTTGTGTATTTGTACTTGTTTTGTATTGTCCCTATTTTAAATGGGCCTCTGGCTTGAAGTAAAGAATAAATAAATAGATAAATTTTGAACATCGGGTATTTTTCACCAGCGAGTTGTACCAAGGAGCTTTCATCATCGCTGATTTTAAACCTCCTTGGACGCCTAACGCCTCTACTGGACACGTTACTTAAGACGGCCGGTGATGTAAGGGTGACGCTGAAACTTAAGACTCTGTCGGCTGCATCTTAAGACACTGATGCTACCGTAACAGGTGTGGGTCTTTCTTAAGTGGCGGAAAGTCTCAGAGTTCGGTTTCCTTGTGTCTTAACAGAAACCACCAGGGTGTCTTTAAGAAATAGGGCGAGGTCGGCCCCAAGTCTTAAGGAATTAGCACTACATAACCCCATTCTGTCTTAAAGGCCCCCATCTCTGTCTTAACCCGTCTCCGGAACATCGTCACTTGTCTTGGATCAGCGTCTTCTGGCTCTCTAAGACGCCTTGCACTCCTTCCTCCAGCATTCCAAAAGTCTTCTTTGGGTTATTTCTTGACTAATCTCCTTGTTTTACATCATTAGAATATTTACAACCCCCGGTTTTATTCCTGGACAGTTGAGATCCAGGCGAACGTCAGAAGTGAGTTAGTGTCTGTCGTCACTTCCAGCTCAGAACGGTTCTAAAGTTGTTACACAAGTTGCAAAGTGGGTCAGATCTGCACTGGCCCTAGGCTGTGGATTTATTCCTTCCTATCGCAACAGGCTAATCTGACCAAGCAGATCTTTTGGGGGCTGCAAGATAGGATCAACTTTGCAAGACAGTATATCAAATCGGCAAGACAGTATCAAATTGGCCAGGCAGTATCAAATTGGCAAGACAGTATCAACTTTGCAAGACAGTATCAACTTTGCAAGACAGTATCAAATCGGCAGGACAGTATCAAACTGGCCAGACAGTTACCATTTGCCATCCCAAGTTCGGCTGACAAAAAAAAAAGATACTAGTACAAAGAAGGAGGCCTGATAAAAACGCCAAAAATAAGCCGAAGCCTAAACCTCGGCTTGGAGACTAGTAACAAGCGAACACCTAGTCATATACACGGTATTCTTTATATAGACTGGTTTATTTGCAACACACATACCATTGCAGCCTTACATGGCTGAATTGGGGCATGATACACTTAAAATTCATCATGATTGGTTCAACAAGTCGACAATAAAAGGTAAAACACTCTTCTTAAACCTAGAAGTCCTGCAGCTGAACTGCGTGAAGTTGTCCTTTGTTCTTAGTTCTCTGCCATGTAGGCTTCCACGTTTAGGAGGCAGCCAACTAGAGAATGTGGGGGATTTAGCTATAGACATTGCAAAGTTCATACAGAGGTTACGGCGTCTCAGGTACAACGGAGTAAGTGACAGCTGCTTTCTTTCCATTGAGCATCACGACGCCCAGTGTCGATCTTGAACTTCGACAGAACATATGTAACTTCCCCGAAACGTGCTGTTCTGATTGTAGCAGATGATGGGGGAAATTAGGTCAGACTTTCACCGACTCCGCGGGGGACTTTTGTCCCTCAGACGGGCGACATGTGAGACATATGGGGCTGTGAATAGGGGTCAACATCGGGCAACAGGCGTGAAAATGGAAGGAAAAAGAAGAAAGGAAAAGAAATTGAAAGAAAGAAAGAACGTTTGTTCCTATAGTGTAGTATTGTTATAGAACAATAGTCTACAGTCTGTGCGGCGACTATGGTGCTTCATCCAACTCTGGTGAAACTATTTTCAGGCTTTCCAGACAAAAAAAAATGTAAAAATATCGATCGGAATGACGTAACATTTGTATCAACAGCCCAACCCCGACCATTATCTTCACTAAACAAAGAAAAGAAGGAACGAAAGAAAACACATAGGTAATCAGCAGTTGTACTATAGCATGGTTATAGAACAAAAGTAGCGCAGCCTAGTACAGTAACCGGTTGGACTTGACCGCTCGGATGCCTGTGACGTCAGGATGATTGACAGGAGGTCGGCTGACCGGGTAATAACCTCTCCGTTTTAAACCTGCATACTGTAATTCCTGATTTTTTCACTGTACTGTTATGTTCACTGTTTTCACAGTCACTTCTGTACCGTGAACTTATCATTACTGTTATCAAATCATTTGTGTTTTGCCCCTTCCCTGCACTTGCCACCACCGTGAAGATAAAGTTATGTGAACATGTCCATTTTCTTCAGACCGTGAAATTTTGCTACCGTGAACACAAAGTGAATTGGTTTGTGGTAGAACCGGTCGGGAGCGGATATCAGCCGACTCTTCAGCTGATTTACGGCACTTCACACGCGGCAAGTAAAAACGCGCAGAACAGAATTGGGAGTCGGCATTTCCTGTCGCTCTTTATTTCACAAAGAGGTTTTAAAAAAAAAACTTTATTTCAGGCGCTTTAATGGCAGTAACAAAGGAGTAGCTGACACTACAGCTGATTTATGGTCCTCGTACATACAGGTGGAAACCAAGCAGAACCTACACACAGGCTGGGAGTGCCACTGTGAGTGGGGATTTCCTGGCTTTAATTATTTTTAGGCACTTTTAGGCCGGTAACAATTGGCCCAGCTGACACCAGCTGATTTATTACTACCGGGTCAAACTGTGTCGGACACGACCTGGTTATGACGTCACACGGTTACGTCACGGCAGCCCAGTGTAAGGACCGAGGCTCTGCCGACGTAAGATCAAGACCGCCGAAGACACTTCGAGATCCTTAAAGACACTTAAAGATCCTTGATGTGGTCGGGCGCCAAGACATGTATGTCTTACAAGATCGGCGATATTCTGAAACTTTGCATTCATCTTCAGAAAATTAAACTGTTGGCCAAGCGACAATGAAGGTCTGAATGCCTGCCTCAAAGTCTATCTTAAAGAACACGACGTGACACCGTATAAGGCAAGAAGTATTTCTGAGAAAGGAACTCTAGAACTCTGTAAAACAAAGCAGAGCACATGCATGCAGTAAGACTTGTTCCCCTGGAGGTTATGGGGTCTTTAAGGCCTTTAAGAGTCACACCTGAAGCAACAGGTCTCATGACAGGCTCGTCACTTTCACTGCGACTTCTCAAGACAGGCTCGTCACTTTCACTGGGACTTCGGCAGAGATCTCTGGATTGTCTCTGTTTTTCATGATGTTGAAAAGACAATAACCCAGCAGCAGTTGGCAGTTTTCAGGCGTTTCTTATCATGTAGTGAGAACGTTTTTATTAGATCTTGTTGAAACGGTTCTTAATTCAAAACGTCGTGCACAACAAAATAACAGAATCCGATCACGGTTCGGCCATGTTGACCTTCAAACGACCTCAGGTGAATAAAAAATGGCGTCCGTGAGAACACATTGGAAAGAATGCAGGAGTAGAAAAAATTTACTGTGTGTCAGCACAAAAGCGACATTTGTTTCCCATGTTTACATCTTCCACCGAAGGAAAACATTCTATTTCCTTTTCTGGTTTTTTAATTTACTTCTTGTTTCAAGAACTGGCAGTTTTTGCGTCCTACAAGGACAGGTGATTGAAACACTGCCTCCTGTGTTTATGTTTTTTTGCCGAAATGAAATATTCACAGCATCCACCATGTTTCCTACTCAAGGTCACAGCTAATCTCCACCAGAAACATGCGAACTGTTGCGGAAAGCACATGTCATGTAGAACCGCGTGAATTTGGAGCCTCGTCCTATGTTTTTTTAGGAAGCAAAGTAGCCTTGTGGAGGCGAGTTTTCTAGCCTCTACCAGGTTTCGGGAAGCGGCTGGAAAGAGTAGAAATTGGCCAAATAGACAGATAGCACGCCAGGGGAGTTGGTCCGCCAGAGAGTACAGTTTGCCGCGTATTCTCTGGCGGACCAACTCCCCTGGCATGCTATCTGTCTATTTGGCCAATTTCTACTCTTTCCAGCCGCTTCCCGAAGCCTGGTAGAGGCTAGAGTTTTCAACTATTTCCAAGAACGGGCAGTTTTTACGTCATAAAGAAAATGACACTAACAGCGTCAGTGACGCCTGACGTACGTACGTGCACGTGATTTTGACGTGGACGTCACTGACGTCTGTGTAACTCTGACTCACGACGTTGCGTGTTGACGTAACGTCCTGACGTCACGCCAGCCTGACGTCCCCCCGACGTTCAGTGTTGACGTTACGTCTCGCCGCCCGCCATGTTTGTTCAGTGGTTACGTAACGTCGGTTGTTGCGGCTCCATGTTGAAAACGGAAAACGGTATTTGCGTCAGAATCGTTAAGTGGACACTATAAACCACCATAAACCTGTTTGATGCAAAAACATGTACATTTCATTGGTATTAAGGCTATAGTGCATGTACAAATAAGCTGCGATTTTCTCTTCAAGTTGATACTTCCTATGGTTTATTTGCGTCAGAATTGTGAAGTGGACACTAATCCATTAGCAGGTACTACTGATCTATTTTTATAACAGTGCATAGTCAGTATTTGTTCATGTTTGTACCTAGTTTGTCAATGTCCCTTGTTTGTTTAGCCTACCTTATTGTTTAGTCTGTTTTTAAAAGCCTGAGTGCGTAATTCAGGTTTTTATACACTGCCATGTACCTGAATTGTGGTCAATAAACTATTATTATTAATAACTGGCTATAAAACTCAACCATTCCTATGCGACCACAGACATGTATATCTGTTGTACGTTACTCGGGCACTATGGTGAGTTGGCTATAGTAATAATGTACGACTCTGGGATTTCCGTTGTAACAAACTATCGAGAACATGTGTGATCCTACATCAGACTGGTACATCCTCTGTTTATTTCCACAAGAAGGGTTTGGAACTCGCTCTAAAAGTGATTTTAGTTATGTTACGTTCCAATAAGTTCTGTATGAATTTTAGGTCCGTAGCTGTTTTAATAATTAGTCAATTTCTATTTTAATGCGCTCTACGTACTTTTGTAAACAAGCGTGCAATTCATCCATCTGGCTGCAATATGCTTTGTGTGCGATAAACCAATTTCCTCGTTGGATAATTCTTGCGTTTATCCTTTAGTTTGGTCCATGGATGCTGCCAGACTAAAATGTCGTCATTCTAGAAGAATTTTGAACTTTTTTTCTTACACAAACAGGTGTTTTTCTGGGTGAGGCAGGGGAAGGTCTTGTTTGGTTTCAGGTTGAAGTTTTGTTGTCAAATATGTAACAAAACTCACAAAAGAAGGCGGCCATCCTGGATACCCGAGCAAACACTTACAACACACTTGGGACTCGTCACAATTACCTAGAAATTAAGGTGTTGTGGGCCTGGCTGCATCAGTTCAAGACCACTTCAGCCGAACGGTTCACGGCTCGTTTCCCGCCAAGCAGCCCCGCTTTGTGGCGCTGCACCGGCCGTGGTGAGGCCCAGCATGCGGAACGGGCAGGTAACAGGTCAGGACAGGTGCACACAGGTAAGGCAGGTGCATACAGGTACTCAGGTTCCGCAACAGAAATAAAGACACGCCTTTCCGATGACAATGCACTGTTTTTCTTAGAGTTTCAGAAACAATAATCAGCTAAAAAATCCTCAAAATTTGACGCGCTAGAAGCGTATGTGAAACACCTGCTCAACTCAAAACAACATGATGCTGACTAAAAATTTAAATTTAGCGATAGAAACAATGAACAGTTCTCAATGGAAATGTCACGCGTTATGACGTCATGATGACATCATTGCTGAGTGACCGGCGAGTCATGAGGTCAATGACACCAAGTTCAATGTCCACTAGTCCAAAGTTACTGTTTTCTCAAAGAAAGTTCTTAATTCCTTCTCGGGACTCAGTTCCAGTTTCAGTTAAAAAGTGAAAAAAATAAGGCATAAGATGTCAACTCAAACTGACAAAAGTGAAAAATGCCAATGTCTTAAACTTCCCCATCAAGTATGAGGTTACTTGATGTATACTTGATGTATGAGGTATGCTTTTAAGATGGGAGACTTTGTGACATCTTTGTTTTGAGAGAGAGGGAGAGGGAGAGAGAGAGAGAGAGAGAGAGAGAGAGAGAGAGAGAGAGAGAGAGAGTTCAAGGTGTTCCTGGTAAATTTCTTTATCTTAACTTAAGCGTTCTTGTACGTCTTCAAGTCGTCCCGTTTTTTGTCATCCTGACAGGCAAAACTGTTATCAGCGGACCTTATAAGGATATAAATGTACGGTAGCTCCGGGTTTAAAGCTATTTGTTGTTTTTCTCAATAAAAGTCATTCTTATGTTCCATTTTCAAAAGTTCTTTTATGATTGTCTAATATCATGGTCTGTATCTGAGTGGGCTATAGATGAGCAGTATATGCTTGTTTATCAATTAACCCGAAATATATGTGAATAAAAACTGAATCTAGAAGAAGAAAATGTAAATTTGGAATCGAGGGAAGATTTTGACCTGTGATGCCTATTCGTTCCTGTACCTTGAAGTTGCAGACCTGCTCAACTCAAAACAACATGATGCTGAGTAAAAGTTTAATTTTAGCGATAGAAACAATGAAAAATGAAAATGTCACGCGTAATGACGTCATGATGACATCATTGCTGAGTCACCGGCGAGTCATGAGATCATTGACCCCAAGTTCAATGCCCACTAGCCCCAAGAAATTCTCAAGTTCTCAAAAGAATTCTCTATTTCTTCTCAGGACCCAGCTTTAGTTAAAAAGACGACCCATTCGGTCCTGTACCTTGAAGTTGAAGACAGGTGAGACAGAGTCCCGTGTTCCCGCAGGTGTGGCGCGCACGTCACCACCTCACCTGTACGTCAGCACCTGAGCGCAACGTACAAACGTACCTGTCGCCTTTCTCTCTCACCTGTACAGACCCAGGCACCCGAGACGGTTTTGGCACATGCCGGAGCCGCAGACTGATAAGGTGCTCGCCCCCCTCCCCCTTATAGAGTCACCCGACAGCGCAGACGACATCTCGTCCCCAGCATACCGTAGCAACCTGAGGCAACTTCTCGTCCCTTTTTACCTGCCAATCACCCCGTAACTCTACATGAACTGCTGACGGCAGCTGTGCAGGAGTTTTACCGGCGAAGTTTGGAGCTATGGAGGGAAAATTCCGCTGGGATTCCACCATGGATAGGTGAGTACACTGACCCCTATGTGTCTGGTGTCCAAACACCAACATCGCTAACTGCGCAACGGTACTGATAGAGTAGCGCTGGGTTTACATGAAGTTTGCATGAAACACGAGCGCATTCTGTTGATTCTGATTTTTCCACTGAAATAACAGAAGCCGTAGGTTCTAGTGTGTAAAGATATCAGTCTATAATGTCCTTGGTCTAACATACAGTGCTTGCTGTGATGCTGTATTGTCTGCAGGCTGGTACTGTTGTTGCTACATAAGCTTGTACAGCGCGCTTGAATAGGGGCCTCTGCAATCCACGATTAGAGTAGGTAAATGTATAACGTTACAGCAACGCAACTGTTCTAAGTTAAACCCAGTCGTGAGTTAGGCTTTCACTTGCTTAAATCATCGACACAAGAAACGATTTCGCTTGTTAATAATGTATACATTTGTGGAACAGCCCAAATTAATATCCAGTTTGAGCCGGACTGAACCTGTTCTCTATGCTCGTCCTTATCCCTTTTCCGTCACCCTTTTTCGCGCCCTTTTCTGTCCCGTGTTTGATCCCGCCATTTTCGGACCCTGACCAAAAGTCGTCTGCAGACTGACGACAGGAGCGGGGTTACCGCGGGGACAAATTGAGCGGAACCGCCCAACAAAACAGTCCGTACGCTCGGATAAACACAGCCGTGCAGCGGTGCTTTAGGTGCTTTATAGCGGTCACACAAGGCGCTGACAGAAATGGATAGGAAAAATCAGAAACTTCAGAAAGAATGCTGACACGCGTCATTCCTGAACACATTTTATCGTCTGCGTTTTTCCCGCCTTTAATAGCAAGGCGGTTTAACCCGATTCCTTGCTGTTGATGAAAGCTCTTTGCTGCAAGTAAGGCATGAAAAGCTTCGCAAATCTGGTCCGCTGTGATTGTGTGCACATTAATTATTCAGACATGGCGATTTGAAGTGTTCCGGGGAGTCAGCAAACCGTCAGGACCGGCTGGAGCGTTCCGGGGGCGTCGGTCCTGCCGTCAACGTCACCGTCACTGCGCGGTAATGGAAGATAAAAACTTTATGAAGAGGAAGATAGAAAAGTGGCTGGTATACAAAGTAAATACTGTTGGTATTTTCACATGTTTGTGTTCGCAGCCAGTTATGGCGGGTATTCAAGATAACAAGTCAACCGTACTGAGTATTTTACATTGCTAATGGCATAACCATTAGATTTGTTTGTAACTTTTATTGCTCGTGTTTGAAACTGACGTGAACGTTACTCTTTACACACACATATTTGTGGCTTGTCAGACGCGCTTTTATGCGATGCAAGTTGCGCGTTGCGCGTTGCACGGCGCCGTCACCATGGCGACAGGTCACGATGGTGACAATAACAACACCAGCGGTCACGCCTGGTGACAAGGTCAACATATGGCGGACCATAGAACACAGGTCAAAGTTCAGACCAGCATGCTTTGCGTATATCTAGGGGAGTCGAACTTTGGGAGGGTCTTGATTGCTCCTTCGAAGACACGGAAATAAATAAAAACAGCTGATATCCTCATGACCTGATATTAAACAGTGTTGAACATAGGCTGTACGTCCTGCTTAGTTGCTAGAAGGCCGAAAATAGGCAAACATGTTGCACTGATGTTATAGTCATCCGACATTGGACGGGAAAGAGAACAGACGAAACCACCACACTTTCTCCAGCCAAGACTAACCTGCAAGAACCGCCTGTTCGCGTCTTGAGCAAGGGAAGCGCGGTAAGGCGCGTGTCAGTCAACAAGCGAAGGTTTTTAATAATATCAGTTCGCCCTCCGGCTGACTGGCGAGTTGTCTTTGGCAAGGTTGGCGCTCACTAAACCAACAGCAGATTTATTTCATGTCACACGCTTTAAAAGACAAGGGCAAGCGCAAGGACAGGAATATCAATATCAGATGAAATGTTTAGGGAGGAAAGACGACTCCAGGCATGTACGAGTTAGGTCGTCCCAGGCATGTGGGTCTAAAGGTATCAATGACGGAATAACGTTGAAAATAGATAGATAAACATAATCATAGGTTAAAGCTCACTTCTGTACGTACGTTTTCCCGTTACTCACTATTTGGCCACAGGATTAGTAAGAAAAGTGCCGCGCAGACAGACGCACGCAGCGAAGGAAAGGATCGACTCACGTGTGTCAGACCTACGCACGGCTACAGGCTTCAGTGACTAATAAATAACAAGGCAAGAAATAACTGTATTTGTATTGCTGACGTGTGAAGTAAGATTAGAACAGTAATTTTCGCAGTGACCTCACAGTCTTGACACAGTTTTTACAGATAAAACTTTGATGTTCCAGTCTTCTGTCCAAAATGACTAATAAATAAACAACATATAAAACCACTGGAAAGATATTACATGTATTTGTATTGCTGACGCCTGTAAGATTAACCATTTTCGCAGTGACCTCACAGTCTGAAATAAATCTTGGCACAGTTTTTACTGAAAAACTTTGATGTTTCAGTCATCTGCCCACAACTACCAGCCTCAATGACTAATAAATAACAAGGCAAGAAATAAGTGTATTTGTATAGAGAGAGAGGAGAGGGAGCTGGCGTATTTGTATTGATGTAAGATTAGCTCTTTTTTTTGCCATGATCTCAGAGTCTGAGACCTTGGCACAGTTTTTACAGATAAAACTTAACCACCGCCAGACGTTACATACTCTGGTTCAACATTAGGCGCGTCAGAAACAATATTGACTGGCTTGTCATGTCTGCGGTTTGGAGAGGCTGGAAAGGACCCAGGCGAAGTGGATGTAGCGAAATGAGCGGTTCGTTCTTCCAGCATTTGTTGATGCCAGTTGTGCTTGTTTGTTTGTTTGTTTGTTTGTTTTGTGTGGTGATGTCTCACCGCTGTGACAGTAATCTCTACCTAACTGTTCTAACTTCAATAAATAACGAGACTCTATTATAAACCCTAACCTATTGTATCCAGAACCGTGCCTATCTAGTTCTATGCCTGAATGGGTTAGGGTTAGGTTCAGGCACGGTTCTGGATACAACAGGTGAATCCAACAACGTATATTTGCCCCAGGTACGGTTCTGGATACGCGAGAACTATAGTTCTGGATAAAGCACGGTTCTGGATACAACTCCCCCTTCCCTTCCCACCCAACACCTGGCGCGGGTTTCTCACCCGTACTACGATAACCTCCTGGATCCTCCCTACGCCGTTATCTCCCGTGCCTGTTATCTTCTCCGACAGAACCTGTTAGTGTGGATCAGCCTGGCCTTCTCCAGACAGGCCTGTGTACGGTGTAAGGGTGCGGGGTACGTGTAAATGTTTGTCTTGTCAGCAGGGCAAGCCCTTAATAATAGCCACCTGGCTAGTTGGGCTGCCCTGGCTGTACAAATTGTCTTTTTACAGCCAAAAAAATAAAAAATAAATAAATAAAAATAAGGGTGCGGGGTCGGGTTAGTCAGGATATCCAGTCTCCTCTGGCAGAACCTGTCCGTACCGTGTGGATCAACCTGACCTTCTCCAGACAGGATTCAGGCCTTGCAGACTTCAGGACGGGCCTGGTTAGGGTTTAGGGAAGGTTCACGGAGAGTCCAGGAGACGCACAGACGGCCTATGGACACGGAGGTCATGTTTAATGATTTACTGATAAAGTCCGTGTAGACTTCAGACACACAGACATCTGAATGAAAATGACAGGCGCTTGCAGCAAATTGACCGTGTTCTGTCCTTACAGGCGATCTGTGTCCAACTAGAGGCACGAGACCTACAGACATGTAATTTGTAATTTTTGACATTTTGAAACTTTGCTGCACATAAAATCATGTGCATGGTCCCTTTACCGTCTTGATTCTGTGCTACAGTAATTCGTTTTTGATTCACAGTTTCATAAAGGAATATAGTTGTGTAGGTAACCGGCATGTAACTCATTGCAAATGTGTGCTAACATGTCAGCTGGAACATTTGTCCTGATTTCCGTGAAGATAACATATCGGAACAAATTAGCCCCGCGGAGCTCAGCGCTGATCAGACCCAGGAGCGGAGAGTCGCAGGTAAATAGGCCCGCAAGACGTTCCAAGAAACCCCGTGACAAGAACACATTTATACCTGCCGATTCTAACATCTCGGCATCACGCGCCAGTCTCGCGAGAAAACCGGAGACCTGCTCAAATCACGCGCAGTCTCGCGAGAAATTCCGAGACTATGAAAATGTGTTGAATTTTTGGAAAACGTTACATCTGTGTTCAGATTTCTGAGTGTTTCTTCATAAATATATAATAATGCTAACACAGAGAGGTTTTACAAACGACCTTGAACCTGAACAGCTAGTAAAACTATCACCTCTGCTTGTTTATTCTGGTCCAGCCAAGCCTGTTATTTTGCCAGGTGGATTAAGATGAAACCTGAACAGGTACTTTAAGCCGTCACGTTGATTGTGTGACAAGTATTGGCTCCATGCCTGACTCGCACGCGAGAATCATCCAGCTGTGCGCTTTCAACTTTCGAAGAAAAAAGTAAACTTGATACTTTTGATGTCTTGAAAAGTATTACTCTAACCAGGGATTTAGCTCGGAAACACGTCAGATCAGCTGCGTTTGTCTCTTTTACAAGAGGACAACAGCAAAGTCTGACAAGCGACTTTGACACCGTGGCCTATATTGTGTACAGGGTATTAGTTTCTTAAGTTTCCAAGAAACTCCTGACACTTTTGATGCCAGACGTAGAAAGTTAAGCTACCCCTTTATTAATAGGCTAAACAACACCAACAATAGCATAATACAATGTCTGCTGAGATCAGATTGTCAGTAAAGAAACTCTTTAAAAAAATGTATATAAGATGCTGTATGTATAGTTTGTGTTTCTAAGTTTGTACCGTTGTTTTCTATGGGTGAAATACCTGAAATAAAGACATTCATTCAGTTCTAAAAACGACTCGTATGTTCAAAAACACCACTGATAACAGTGTTTATCTATTCAAAATGTAACTAATAATTATGCTATGGCTTGAAATGGGTCTTTAGTTCGAACTCGGCTTTGGTAGCCGAACAACAACACAACAGTTAACCTGTGAACATCACACGTTTTTGTGCAATAGAACCCCGTTATCCCATAATCTACCGACATGGTGAAGCTATTCACAGATGCACACCTTATAGCCTTGATGTTTTGTACAGAACCAGTACAGGTTATTTAAACCAGGGGTTTAGTTCGGAAACACGTCAGTTTAGTCGAGTCTGTCACAAGACGGGAGGACAACAAAACAGCCTGACAAGCGACTCTGACACCGTGGCCTGTATTGTGTAGCGGATCTTAGTTCTAAAAAGGCTCGTATGTTCAAAAACACCCCTGATAACAGTGTTCATCCACTGAGAATGTAAGTATTGATAACTTGAAAGGAGGACAACAGAATAATCTGACAAGCGGCTCTGACCGTGGTTTGTATTGTGTACCTCGTCTTTGTTCTATAAACGACACTCACGCGAGCGTCTGCAGCTGCTTTGAACCTCATCTCAAAATAAACAGCAAGCAACTGTATAGATTTTGAAAACGCTCAGACGTCTCAAGTAGCATCCACTACTTTTGGTCAGTGACTGTTCGACTGAGTTTTCAAAATCTAATAAAAGATTACCTGGATCATGGATGTCTAAACTTCATCGGCTTAACTACATGTAGTTCTTACTTTACACAAGGCTTCAGGTCGGAATCACGTCACAACAGTCGAGTGAATAAAAGCATAGCCAAACCGGCGACTGTATTCGTTTTAAAATACAGGAAAACTACAGGATGTATGCTTTTATCTCTAACCAATTTCAGCACATCTGACAGACATTAATCCACTCACAAGACGCTAGGACGACTGTAGAACAATCTGTGACACCGTGGCCTGTATTGTGTAGCGGAGCTTAGTTCTAAAAAGGCTCGTATGATAACCCTGATAACGGTGTTCCTCCATTGAAAATGTAAGCATTGATAACTTGAAAGGAGGACAACAAAACAACATGACAAGTGACTCTGACACTTACGCGAGGTGCCTGCTATGAACATCACCTCAAAATAAACCTGATAACAGTGTTTAACTCTTGAAAAAGTAACACAGGGGATTAAAACTTTAATTTTTACACAGGTCTTCAAGTCGGAAACACATGCATCAGTAGAGTCGAGTAAATGAAAACATAGCCAACCCGGCGACTGTATTGTGTAGCTAATTGCCTTGTTCGACATGTAAAACGACTTTCCAGCGGAAACCTTCAAGCAGTAAGTTTTTGTACCAAACCCATATAAGGACATCTAACACACATTAATCCGCTGAGAACAGCTAGTTATCTACTCCGGTAACTTTTCCGTTATGACTAACGTAACACCTGGGCGGCATGTCTCTGATCCTCACCTGTATTATGTAACGGTTCTTTGTTCTAATAAACGTCACACACCTGCGGAAAGTTACCTGTCGTTCTGCCAGCCCCACCCCCAAAGGTACATCTAAGAGCCCTTATATCCCTTGTAAGGAATAGCGTAACGCCTTATAGTCCCACCTGGATATGACTGTGTGCGTCTAACAGAGCAATGTAAAGGTACCGCGGTGTAGTTCAAAGTTACACAAAGGCTACAGAGTGACAGGGACTCACGAATTCTTAGAAAGCGTTTTGCTTTTCCTGAGTGACAACATTGTACATTTGCACGTGCTCTCAGTACACGTGTCACATGTTGTGGAGGGAGATATTTTTAAATTTTCACCCTTTCAAGTTTTCTTAGAACACGGTTTACCCTTAAAAAATCAAAGTCGTGTACAACTTGTGTTTCATCGAGAGGATCCAACCGTCCCACTCTGAGACGCCATCACGTGTTCTACAATGTCTTCGATTCCTTTTCGTGAAGATGGACAACCGTGAGTCTTTCTATTCATAGTTTTTGTTTACAATTATCAGGATAATCAGAGAAGTATTTAGAAACTCGGGCCTATTTATTTGGGGGGGGGTGCATGGAGGGGGGGTACGACGGGATAAGGGGGGATGGTCCTGTCTCTGCACCTGTGTCTGTATTCGTCGTGCGTCTTTTTTTTTTGGTTGTACGGTTTCCAGCTAGGCTATAACAGCCTTAAGAAGGCGTGTTTGTTATTTGGGTAGGTGGGTGCAGCCCTAAGTAATCTTCAAACATTCTGTGACACAAACTAAACTGACGGTCACGACACTGAAGTCCCGCGATTCTCTGTTACAAGCCTGTCTAATTCTCTCCCATATTCCGGTATGTATCTGTACGTACACATACTGTTTCTCCTAAGGGTGTGTGTTTGTTATTGCAATGGGTGCGCGCAGACTAAAATAATTTTAAAACCTTCCAGCACAAACTAAACTGACTACGTCACGACACTATATAGCCTCAAAGACCCGTCATTGTCTGCTATAAGCCTGTATAATTCACCACCTATGCTTCCTAAACATATTTACAAATGAAAAACGTACTGTTTCTAAGGGTGTGTTTTGGTTATTTGTATGAATGCATATATAAATGAAACTGTTTCTAGGGTGTGTTTTGGTTATTTGTATGAATGCATATATAAATGAAACTGTTTCTAGGGTGTGTTTTGGTTATTTGTATGAATGTCTCAATCTTTAATACCGATGACGTCATGTTCCAAGGCTGTGGCTGACATGACGTCACGTAATACCCAGTCATGCTGAAGGCACCTGGGAAGAACAATGGGAACTTTCTTACAGAATAATCCGTGTTTATTCGTACAAGGAACCGTTCAGATCGCATGAGCACTGTACTTAAGAGTAATTGGGTTCTTAATACCAAATTAAAAGCGTGGCGTCGAATGGTTTGGCTAGCACTCCTGGCTAGACGTTGTGTCCTTGGAAAAGGCACAACTTTCCACACTCCACCCAGGTGTAAAAGACTTCAGTTGGGGAGGTACAAGGCAGTGGAAGGAGAGGGATGGGCTCCACTTTCCAATACCATGCCCTAGACACAGGGGATTAACAACCCACTGCCCCTACGGCCTCAAAATGGCTATGGGACTACCTTTACCTTTAATACCGAATTTGCCATGCCCATTTTCTGACGTAGATGATCAGGTAGGGAAGGTGATTAAGTAAGAACCCTTTCACTTTTAAATACTGTAATTACGTGATTACAGTTCATTTAGCGAACTCACTGACCTCCTCGGATTTTTCCCTTGCCGAGATTCGTAGTTTGCTCAATGCAAGGCCGAAAGACCATTTGCACAGTTTCAGGGTCGTTTTTCTACCACTACCCACGCTGAGACCACACACGTTTTCTCCTGTCTGTATCAGCGCAGACTGTACCGGGATTGGATAATCACCCCCGTCTCGGGTTAATTATCGGTGATTATCGACTAATCACCACCCGTGTGTCCAACAGACCCCTTCCCAAGGTTACCGGTGGTTATGTGACAATTAATGGAAATCATTAACGTCTCCTCCAGACTAACAACTCTGTCTGAGAAACAGTAAATTAATAGGGAGAATAATTTGCCAGGGGACTTTGGCTACTGTAGGGTTTCATTTGAAATGTTAGCCTTACCGCGGGCTCACTCTGTCGGTCAATTGTTCACCTTATTTTGCCGAATTCTACCATCCATAGCCTGGATGCCAGACCCATAGCACACTAGGCCGCCCAACGTTCCCTGTGTGCTATGGGTTTGGCATCCAGGCTATACCATCCATAGCATGTCTATATATGGTGCACCTTATGATATACCTGTTCACGTCACTAACCCGTCAGTCATGTCTGAATAACGTCATAATTACCATGTTTTACTCGGGCGCGACATTTCCTGCAATTCGGGGATTATTATATTAATCATTTTACATTCTTGGTTTTGAATGTTCTTGCCACTCCCACTTTAATTTGCGTACAGGTAAGTACATTTGTATCTGAAGAAAGACGGGCAGGCAACGGAAAAGATGGGAGGATGATATCAGAGAAGGGACAGGCACGACACTAAGGTGAAACGTAGGGAAGAACAGAAAACTGTTTGTCAGATCTTCTAGAGTGCCCAACGGTAAAATAAGTTACTCTCCAAGCAGAGGTTTGCGGGTTTTGGGCTTATTTTTGGCGTGTATCAGTGAAAAAAGATTCAGTGAAGCCCGATAAAAAAAGCCTAAAAACACGCCAAAAATAAGCCCCAAACCCAAACCTCTGCTTGGAGAGTAAAAATAAGTAGACTAAGGGATAGATGATGATACAATATCTAATAATCACCTCTTTGATAATGACTTGCCTCGTTACTAACTCCTAACGGCTATGCCCCCAGGGCGTCTACAGAACGTCCCGCTACTTTTGCGTCATCTCTCTTTTGCGGTGAACAATTTTCCCTTCAGACTGTTGACACAGATGACGGGCATTAGAACACGCACCGTGACGTCATCACAAACGTCATCATTACGGACCACTGGAAAGTACCGCAGACAAAACATTATAAGTTTTACGGAAAACGGGAGAGACAGATGTTAAGGGTAGAAACCCGTACTTAGTCAGACCAGTTTACTAGAATCTAAACAAGGATAATGAAATACAACACGGATTCATGTAGCTCTGACAGCCTCTACCAGGCTTCGGGAAGCGGCTGGAAAGAGCAGAAATTGGCCAAATAGACAGATAACATGCCAGGGGAGTTGGTCCGCGGGTGCGGCAAAAAAAAATGTACTCTCTCGAGCCAACTTTTACGAAAAAAAGGGAGAGATAGATGTTATGGTAGAAAACCGTACTTAGTCAGACCAGTTTACTAGAATCTAAACAAGGATCATGAAAGACAAGACGGATTCATGTAGCTCTGGAACATTTCACAAGACAGGACAGTTGTTACAAGCGCCTTTACGTCTTTATTTTAGATTTTGTATTTTGATAATGTATATATTAATGCATTTTAAGTATTGTGTGATTTTGTATGTATGACGGGACAGGAAGACTAGCTCACTGAATGTAACGTTAAAGCTAATTGTGGATCCCAATAAAGTTAAACTGAAAGCTCTGATAGAATGACGCGAACCGATTGAAAAGAACACTTCTTCGCCTAGAATATACTAACCGCCCAGAAGCACAACTGCGTCAAGTTCAAAGACATATTTGTGGTGTGAAACAGGAATGTCTGACATACGAGGATTAGTAAGGCCAGACGCCTGCAGGGCACAGACGGGGAAACCCCAGCTAACCCCCCCCCCCACACACACACACACAAACATCCCCCGCACTTCGGCCTACTCAGAAACTAAACAAGAAAGTTCAACTCAAGTTCGCCTGAAACACGACTCTTCTTAGAATGACACTTAAGGCACGTTCGCCTGAAAGAAGACGCTCCTTAAGGAGACACCGACGTCAAGGTCGTTTCGGCAGCCAGACTTGACCTTGACTCAGCCGCCATGTTTGTTTTTCCCGCCCCGGGCGTGTTTGTAGTTTTTAACGGTTTCTTCTTTATTTTTCGCCGCTTCCTCCGCCCCAAGGAGAACTTTCTCCGCCTGTCTTCCTGTCCTCTGCACGCCAGGGAAGTGCCTGTTCGGTTTTCCTTCCTGCCCTCTGCACGGAAGTCAGGTGCCTGCCCAGCGGGTAGGAAATGTTTCATATCTTTATGAAATGACAGACCGAAAATTGTTGTGCGCCGAGTGGGTTCTGACCTAATCTGTAGCAGATGCACGATCCCACGTTGTTTTATTCGTCTTTACGAACTTTTCAAGTGTGGAATTTTTACAGTATTTGACGTGTTTACTTTGAACTGATATTAAATCAAAATCAGTGCACGTCTCTGTACTGTGTATATTCCAGGCATATTCGTCTATCCTGTACATGTATATCTCAGGGGAGTCTTGTTGTTTTTTTCGTTGTAAATGTTTGGGTTTTGTAAATATTAGTTTTCGGATAACATCTGGCCACAGGTGTGTGAAGATATGAAAGGAGCGATTCATTCATTCATTCATTCATTCATTCGTTCGTTCATTCGTTCGTTCGTTCGTTCGTTCATTCGTTCGTTCATTCATCCTCTCGCTGTATATCGTACATAGACAGATTTATTATCGTTGCCAGGAAGGCATTTCGGACCATCTATTTTCTTACCACGAATACATTACGAAATTTGCTGCCGTGCATTGTTTTACCGGAAACCGAGGGCATGACGGTCCTTTTTCACCTGCCGTCAGGTGAAAGTGATTTATGTCGCGGCTCGCGTTCCTTCACACCTGTAGCTGCGTCACCTGTATACCTGCCCTGACGTGTGTGTTCAAAAATAGAAACGGTCACAAATTCTAAAAGGAACCCAATTTTCCACTCTATGATAGTTCTAGGAAAAAATGATTCACAGTCATGTCTTCTTGAGTCATGCCTAGCGTAATTACGTCGCCCGTTTCTATTTTTTACCTGCCCAAGCGTCCGTTGTTTCCCCCGGATTCTGACAGATATAAGTGATAAATGACGCGCCTCGCATTCCGTTACACCTTTCGTGAACACGTCTGTCGCTATTTACGCGCTCTTACGTAGGTTACCTTAACTTCTGACAGTTATTAATGTTCCCAATACAATAGACTGGACATAAATAAACAAATAACGCAGCATAAAAATATGATAACAAAACCACCATGCGTAATTTGTATGTTTGGTTACACGTCTTTGGACAAGCTACCAAAACTCGTGACCGGATAAATATTAAGCTTACAAAAGGTGAGATATTTGTGGCGCGGAAATATGATAACAAACCGCCTTTTTTACGTCTTTTCACGCGTAATTTATGGAAAGTGTATCTGTTTCACGGAAAGTATTCGGATGTGGTCTGAACACGCGTTTATGAACAAAAGGTTTTAACAAATCAACGCGGTTTGTTTCTTCAGTGCTGAGGGTTTGTCCTTAGTAACCGGTCATATTTACATGGTGTTTATTATTTCATCCTAAAAAAGACGATGACACATGGAAGAATGTGTTTTTCTGTCTCAGAAAAGAACAAGAAATAGTCATGCCTTAAAGTACCAGAGCTATCAACCAAGGATTGAGGTGTTCAAAAACTCATTTTTCCCTAGAACAATCGTAGAGTGGAACTCGCTGCCACCAAGTACAGTAGGGGCATCGTCACTAGAATTTTAAACAATGTCTAGAGTTAGACGTTCAGAGGTTAGGTGTAACAGGTCGTTCGGTGTAATGTAGCCAGCTGCCGCCGCGCCGCGTGCCTGCGAAGCTGGTGTGTTACGCCGAAGGGCGGTTAACGTTATACCGGCTGTACAGATACAGATACTGCAGATACAGATATTCTACTTCTTTTCTTTCCAGACTGAGTCAAGAATAGAACAAATAAGGTGCGGACGTCCTTGAGACTTCAGATTAAATAAACATTTATTTCGGCCACATTGTCCGCGCACCAACCCCGAATCTCTAAATTCCCATCATCTACAGGAATGTCGGTTTGTCGGGACGATTTTTCCAAACGGCTGATTTCTCCTGATTGACCAGATAACGGTGTTTTGGACACAAACACGTGACCATTATTTCCCGCCACGCGGCATGACGGGCCTGTCACGTCACGAGTTTCTGGCAAACCGGGGAGACTGGATCTCCAAGCAGATGTTGAGGGAGGCTTACATTTTCAGCACATCAGCAGAACTTACTGCGCCTGCGCAAAACCCCGATTTTTCACGTTTTTCGTTGGATGTTTGGTCAACGTTGCATCAAAATTTTGCCTGTTGCAGACTGTATCTTTTCCTATACAACATCTGAAAACTACAGACAGGCTATCAACCTTATATGCTCTAATACAACCTTATATGAGACGTTCTGCCAAAGTGCTATGAACAATACATTACAGGTTTCGCGCAGGTGCAGTACGTTCTGCCGACGTGCTACATTTTTCTAGCTGCCCGTTTCTGTCAGGGAGGCGGGTTGTCACAGAGAAGGTCAGCTAGGAAATCATAACCGCTTAACCCTTTCCATCTGCTTGGAGATTAGGGTCACATTTAAAAACCACACAGCTGCTGATCGTGTAACAATTTGAACAATGTATAAACAATGTTTACTGTTTACTGTTTACTGTTTACAGATCCGACCTATCCTTGAACGTAAGATAATGTTTCCAGGATCAGTTGCTTAATATTGCCAACTCCATGTAACTCCACACCCCACATTCCTGTGGACATAACATAACCAGAAACTAACAGACGGCACATCCTGGCTGGATTTTGGCAACAACATCATAACATTCCCGCACATGACATGTTCGTCTTGTCTCTAACCCAGTAAGGGAACCAGTTTACTGTTTCTAGTTTCTTAAATGACACACATGTCATCCCTCAGTACTCAAGGGTGCGTTTTGATGGCGGTTTCGGGTTGGCTCAGCGCGAAAGTGAAATCTCACAACATTTCCAAGAGAATGAAGTGTTGTTTTTGGCTTGCCTGTGTGTCAGTATGTTTGTGTGTTTCACTCAGCGTTGCCATGGTGCGTGTCCAGTGCTGTTATCTTCTATATTTGGCCTGGAAGGCTCGCAATTGCGCAAAGCAATAATCAGTTTATCAACTGTTCCCATTAGTTCCGCACAGTAAGCTGGCCTTAGCAGCTGTAAAACAACTTTCTCCGCGTGTTGTGTTTAGGGTCAAGTTTCTGTTCATCCTAGAGAGCGGTGCATTCCTACCAGCACCCTTCCTGTAAATAACCGTGTTCCGTACGGATGTACCGGGAACATTCACTCATCCTTCCTCTCTCACTCATCCTTCCGTCTGTTAAGGGCTTCCTACTGGGGGGGGGGGGGGTGTAGGAAAGAGTACCCCCCAGGGAAGAAGTATTAGTCCTTCTGGGTTATTGAGGTTTATTGAGGTTTATTGGTTACATATCAGCATGGAAAAAACTACGGGAAATTCGTTTAAATCCCCGCGTCTAGATCTGTATCTTGTATGGGTAGGTAATCTAAAGACAGTATCAAATTGACAGGGCAGTATCATACTGGCAGGGCGGTATTCAGGCCAAAAAAAAGGATACCAGTACAAAAACGAAAGCCCGATAAAAACGCCTAAAAAGACGTCAAAAACAAGCCAAAGCCCAAACCTCTGCTTGGAGAGTACCTTGCATGATGTAGCAGATAACGTTTCTGGCTCGCTGCCGTGTGTTGAACTCTCCCCAGTCAGGCGGAAAGGCAGAACGATTAGAACCTCTTCAGCAAGAACAACAAGCTGAGTGCCGCCAGCCCTGAGTCCTGATAAGGATAGCATCTTAAGTGTCCAAGACTTTACAAACAGGTTCTTAAGGATGTACGGATAAGGACATCACGTCCTGTAAGGAATCATCTCCCTTACAGAGATCTTCAATTTCAATCCACTCATCCTTCCTCTCTTACTCCTTCCGTCTGTTTAGTTCCTTCTAAGGGGGGGGGGGGGGGTGCCCCCTGTGTAGAACATTTAGCTCCTATAGCGAAAGAAAACACCGTGAAAGAATTTCAGCAACGGGAAACATCTTAAGGACGAGCTGTACTATAAAGGGCAGATGTTGCCTTAAGATCCTAAGATCAATTATACGGCATGCCTTAAGTAGGCAGTAAGGACAAGAACGACTGTCACTAGGCGTCTCAAGTCATCTTCACGACTCATCCTTGTAGAAACGGAATAAAACTTTCTTAGAGATGATTAAGCTTGAGATTCCAATTTTGTAGTGACCCCCCCCCCCCCCCCCCCCCCCATTCCTATGTCAGTGGCCTCCGTCTGTCAGACAGAAGGTAAAGACGCGGAAAAGGTTTTGACCCCCTTTGGCTACTAAATACCGAAGATCAGGTAAGAAAAGCTTCTTAAGTGTCTGTATCTTCACCTGTCTCAAGGTCATGGTAAGGGCAACGGTTCTAAAGCATAAAGAAGAAGAACCAACGCAGGTGAAACAGCGCTTCAAAAGGGCGAACAGCTGGATACAGGCTGTAGTCTCCAAGCAGATGTGGGGGGCTAAATCGTTACGCTTTCCTAGCTGCTCTTTTCTGTGTCAAAGTACGTAACGATTTAGCGTACCTCCAACATCTGCTTGGAGCTTACAGTCCCAAACCTTTTCGAAAATGTGAAGACGTAGCAGTCACGTGACGGAGAAACCTCAGCCGTCTGAAATGTCCTTTTGTTGCGCAAAATTACAGGAAATCCTAAAATTGCCCCAAAGCGCGCCACTGGAGTAACGGAGTTCAGTAATTATGACCCAAAAAGGTAAGAAATTTTGTACATTCACATCCGCTATCAGTCACGAGATCTTGCGTGAATCCATGAGTCAAAATTCTGTAAGAACAAAATTGCCTCAAACTAACTATGAATACGCAGTAATGAATGCCTCCATAACCCAATAAGGTGAAAACCGTGACAAGTGTGACGAGTTTTCTCGTGAATCTTTGCATCATGAGTCGAAATCCTCTGAGAACAAAATTGCCGACAAACTACGAATACTCAGAACGCCTCCATAACCGAATAAGGTGAAAATGCATTTCTTACAAAACCGTCAATTGTGACAAGTTTTCACATGAATGTTTGAAAAGATGAGTCAAAATTCTCTAAGAACAAAATTGCCTCGAACTACGAATACTCAGTTATGAAGGATCGTCTCCAAACCCAAATAAGGTAAAAATGTAGCTCTTACAAAACCGCGCGGTTTATGACTAGTTTTCACGTGAATGTTTGAAAAGATGAGTCAAAATTCCCTGTAATTATAAGGACTGGACCCCGAGTGTCGGGAATTCACCTCGCATTCCTGTCTGAGCCCGAAGGGTTTGGAATTAGCGCCGACATTCTGGAATGTTGTCAGGACTTAGGACCGAAATTTGGGAATGTTGTCAGGGAATTGGGATTGAAATTCCGGGATGTTACCGACGGAATTCCGACCGAAATTTGCTTGAGTGAAGGAAGGCCAAACGTGCGAGACGGCCAAATCTAAGGACAGCGATTTACAAGTAATGTTTTTAACCTCATTTCTGTAACAGTTTCTTCCTGCTTAAAGTTAAAAACACCTAAAGTTAGATGCACAGACGTTGTCGTCAGAATTACTAGTGCAGCAAATCTGGGGATTGCTGACGGCTTCATAAAAAGTACATACAGGGGTTCTGTTTGGGTACCACACGATTCGTAACTGTATATTCTATATATACATTCTTTTGTCTCCACTTTTCTGTAATATTTTTGTAATGTGTTTGTGAAGTCTTGACCTGTACCTAGCCCTGTACCTAGCGGCATGAACGTACAATAAAGGTCATTCATTCATTCATTCATTCATTCATTCATTCATTCATTCATTCATTCATTCATTCATTCATTCATTCATTCATTCATTCATTCATTCATTCATTCATTCATTCATTCATTCATTCATTCATTCATTCATTCATTCATTCATTCATTCATTCATTCATTCATTCATTCATTCATTCATTCATTCATTCATTCATTCATTCATTCATTCATTATATTCACTGAGAATAGGGTATGTTGTAGGCAGCATGATCACTTAAACTGAGGAATGTTGTGCAGCTATAAGGGCGGCTGTACGTGTTTGGGGTTGGATAGCCGGTACGGCGTGTAAACATACAGGGGGTTTAATTCAGCTACACGCGCCAATCTCTGTGGTTACAGTAGTCTAAACATCGGCGGGTGTTAAATAGTGTGACTACAGGTCGGTCTGTGGGACAGGTATGTTTGTTAGTGTGACTACACGTGGCAGAGCCAGCTATGCGTGTTAGCAGTCCGAGTATTAAACACGGAGAAAAGGGGAGGATGGCACAGTAGTTAGTTAGCAGTGTGAAATTCAAGTTGAGAATGCGTTAAAAGCAATTCAGCAAGTTCATGGAACCAACAAACATGTCCTGAAGACGATATAGCTAACGAAAAAGCAACGCTTCGACCTCGACCTGTTTTTACTTTCTTTTAATGCCCAGTGTGCCTTTTCTAGAGCTATAAAGTGTGCTATAAAGAACCAGCATAGAGATATCCCGGACTTTGTCCCGGGGTGGGACACTTACATGTAACACCATGATTTGTTCCTATGAAATAAATAATAGACGGAAGGACCAACTGACACCAGGTAAACATCGTTAACCTGTGGCCGCCCAGCTGACCAGCGTTCCTGTGTTTTGACCATTTATGGCAGGAATGCCGCCGAGTGTGTCCTTGGTGTGTCCTTGAGACGGAGGTGACTAAACCTCGCGTAATGAGGCGTGACTACAAATTCTCGCGTGAATAGGCGGGATTAGGGAAACTGTTACACTAACGCCAACACGTCAGGACGCTAACCTGTGGCAGATGGAACGCGGGGGAGGGGCTCTTTTCGACTTATGTCAACAAAGGTCGACTTTAATTTGTCTCAGCGAAGACATTACATATAGCTCGTTAGTGATCTCCAAGCAGATGTAGGGTGGAATATCGTAGCGCTTTCGGACAGCCATCCACCCCACATCTGCTTGAATATTTACTTGGTGGGAGAAATGTCGGTAAGAAGACGCATTCGTGTCTCTCTGTTTTTTTAAATGAAACTGTGTTATTTTTGCCGTAACTCTGTAGCGACTCCAGCCCAATCGTGATTTTACTTTCCCTGAAGCGGAACGGATGAATGACTGTAAAACATATAAATGATTAAACAAGGTTTATCCATCTGTTTATTCAGTGACTCTGAGTGAATGGGTGAATGAGTAGCGGATCATGAAATAAGATTATGAATGATTAACGTAAAATTTGATAGTACCAGAAGGAAGCGTTTCAACAAGTAAAAAAATCGCCAAATGAAAACACCCTTGTTGATTTTAGCAGGGCGCCCTTATTTCCAAACGATCTTTTGACGCCTACAAGAGATAACAGGTAATCTCCGGGTCTATGCTTGTTTTTCTAATTTGTTCACGCCCTTTTAATAGTCTTTTTTTCAGTCTTCCAATTATCGGAGACAATCTGACGCATAAAAACCACATCTGAGCGAAAATCGCCTCAGTAAGCCTGCAGACGACCCACCTTCGCGCGTTGCTAGGCACCGCCGGTTTCCCGCCATTTTCCCGCTTTGTTCCCGCCATTTACAGGATCAAACATGAATTCTGTCATGACGCCAGAGAGCCGCTAAGTACTCCAGTCCCTCCAGACGGGAGAGGAAACCGAGAAGTCCGCAAACAGAGGCGATAATTTATCACACGTGGATGTGTTGGACATGTTCATGGTGTTTGCGTAGCACAGGAGGCATCAGACTGAGCGCACTGGATATTCAAGTAAGGCCGTTCAATTAAAGACACCCCCTAACGTATGGAATGGTAACGAGTTCCACTCTTCACAAGTTTGTTGTTATGATATAGCAGTTTCTTGTCGTGTCCTTTTGAGTCGTTTACTTCACATTTCAGCCATTTAGTCAATAGTTATTTAAATCGATAAGTCGATAAGTTATGGTTGTTCTGTTACCCTGTACATGTGTAATAAGCACACACTTCTTCCCACGTTTGCTTCGACTTGCGTCGGACCTGTTAGTAAACACACGTACGGACCTGGTAGTAAACACACAGCCCACGTGCCAACCAAAAACTTCTGTATAAACACTCCGGTAACCAAGGCGACGCAGACAGGTACGTATACCGTTACCGCCAGGTATGCGCAGCACGATAAGGACTCACCTGACGTGACGCCAGGTATGCCCAGGTATGCGCGGCACGCCGTGTGATGATAACGTCTCACCTGACGTACTCAGGTGTGTTTGCTGTACTTTTGTGCGGCACAAATCCCTGTTCTAATCGCTTCCTGAGATTCGCTCTTTACCCCCCGATTAACTGCTACAGAATCGCCATATATGGTAGCGGCCATGTAGGAGTACATATTGCTACTTATACGGTAAAGGTATTGCTACTTATACGGTAGCAGCCATGTAGACCTGTGTACATATTGCTACAGGACAGTTTGCTACAGAACAGTTTGACAGACAGTCTGTTCAGACGACTTTTGACAACAATCGCCATATACGGTAAAGGCCATGTAGGTGAACATATTGCTACAGAACAGTTTGACAGACAGTCTGTTCAGACGACATTTAACAACAATCTACAAAACAGTTTGACTGACAGCCCAGTCAGACGTTATTTGGCGACAATCACAGCCATTCACATATCATAACATTCTACTATCCCACTACAAACATTCAGCCCAAATCAAAGTGGACCGGGTGACACTGGGCTGTGACAGGCATACCTCCACCTCAACCCTTCTAAACACACTAAAATGGGTCCCAGTAGCTGAAATGCATAACAAAAGTAAAGCTACTCTCGTCTTCAATGTCCTTATGGTTTGACCCCTTCCTACATCACTGAAATGTCCACTCAACTCTTACATGTACACACTCACAATACTCGCCTCAGGTGGTCTTCAGTTGCCCAAGACTAAACTGGAAGATCTCATCCTCTGGGGCGGCATTGTGGAACACATTGCCACAACATCTAAAACCAGCCATAACCCTAGCAGCCTTCAAACAACTTTATGTACTTGACAACCATTGATATGCAAATTAAAATCCTGATTTAAATCATAAGGTAATTCTATTATGTTCTACCTAAATTTATTTGTTACGTTTGTTGTATTTTGATGTAAGTGCTTTTGTTTGGGGTTTTACATTGAAAAGCGCCCTCAGGCGATATGTTCCCCCTGGTAAAATAAATAAAAACAAACAAACAAACAAACAAAGTACTGCAAACAGCAGACAGGCCATACAACCTCTGAATCGAATCAGCTCAAATGCGTCATACATGTGACGTCATGTATGTGACGTATGGATGATTGACAGCTCCGACAGACGATTTTTTATGACATCATTCCCGCCATTTCCGTTCCCAATATGAGCTGTTCTGTCATAGAGCAAATTTACAGACTGAAAAATGTGGAACTCCCGCCCTCCGTTCCGTCAGGCTACTTTGACGGACAGCCCTGTCAGACGACTTTTTTTTCCACAGAAGGATTTCTCAGTATGTCATGACGATTTGTTTGCCTAAAGAGACGCAAGCACGATCGCATAGGGGTGATAAATGTTCTCTCTTCCCCGCTCGATTTCGGAAACCTGTATTTCGTGAAAAACCCCGGACGCAATGAATCTCACATTATTGTCACAAGGTTTGTTGACAAAGCACTCCGTGTCCATAGAAGGCGCCAAACTACACTTACTAGTACTCTAACATATAAAACCATGACATAGCGAAAACCGCCATGTTTATATTGAGTTATTGAGTTAAAACTCTCCTTTAGCTGCCCACCCGAGGGTGACAGCTATTTTTCCAGGAGAGAGTATACACATAAAACGTAACAATACATCAACATGTACATATATACATCAACATACACAATATATACATATATACAGTCTTTAATTTACTACCAATTCTATACAGTTTGTTTCAGTCTGTCTTTGGTAAGAGTTTTAAATGTAGTAGGTACTGACATTCTGATATGATATGGAAGTGTATGGTACAATTTTGAGCATCTGTAAAGGAGAGATTGCCACGAATTTATACGAATTATTTATTTATAGATCTATACGAATAGATTATAATTTGCCCCTACAATTTATTAGATATTTCATATGTTTATATTTGAAATATCAAAATATCAACAAAAGGTTGGGAAAGTTCGGATTTCTGAGTGAACTCGGCCGGGGAGAAAGTTTACGTTTCAGCAAATTTCTTCCCGCGTGCGGTCAATGACCTTTAGTGGAATGGCGGGTAGATTTCTTGTTTATAAGTGGGAAGGGTTGGTGTTCGGAAAGGCTAAAAAAGAACAAAAATACAACATAGAAGGATCTTTAGTACGGCTTACTAAGACTAACATAAGATTGAATTTATTTCCTCCGATAATTAATGATAACAGGTTATATTATAGAAGAAATAAATGTTGTTTAATTAACACAAACTGCCAAGTGAGCGTCTTTATCAGATAGTGATCAGTGTTTGACACCATTTGTGGACACCGGAAGTGAAATCACCTGACACCGGAAGTGAATACCTGACATTCCGTGGTCAGCAGACTATAAATATCTGCGGGTCCGATCTGCAAACTTCCGGCTCGGTTTGTTTACTTCGACAGGTGGGACCTTATAAAGGTAATAACGGTAACTAGGCAACAGAACAACGCCCAAATCGTCTGGTTAGTGTGGTTTGTGATGACGTCGCTTCCGGTATCAAGGTAAAACCCCCAATGAATGAAGCTACGATATTACGCAAGGTGTCCGTTATCGCGGAGATCGACCGGCAGGCTACACCGGATGTGTGCCGATCCTAATCGCGGTTGTATCAGTTTGCACGCTACACCGGATGCGCCGGTCTCGTTAAAACCCGCGCGGCGAGTCATCGCGAGACAGTCCAGAACACGACAGAACCCAGACCAGACCTCGGCGGCCACAGAACACGGACCACGCTGACAGCTAGCAACAGGGTTAGCTTCACTAGAACACCGTACGTTCGTCAGTTCATCCGTTCGCCGGGCAGTGACGTCATGAAGCGATCGCGACCCCTGATGGAGGGGTGAGTAGATTACCCGGCATCCCCCGGGACGTACCGTAACCATGGCATTATGGGCTGGCTACGACCTCTGACCTACATTTTGTAACTATCGTCTGCTATATATCACCTGTCGATAAAAATCATTTTCCCTTTCGGCGTTTTTTAGGGATAATTTCGGGGTTAGACAGGTGCAGTCTGTTGTGACACCTGTAGGTACACCTGTCACCTGGTTGCCAAGACGACGCAGGTGACCGTCAGCTGGTTGTTGTGTCTCAAAATAGGATGGTAATATTCTAGTATAGTCTTGCATTAGAATGGACACGACCATTCTACATTATTGTGAAAACGGGTTCTGGTAGGAAATCAAGACGCTTATTTGTTGTTTTCATTTTCAGGCCTAGCTCCAAACCTGCTCTATAGAGAGTAGGGCACTTATTGTAAACACTCGGGAATTTCTAGGCGCACCGACTTATAGACGAGTCCTTGTTGTATGATTAGTGATTCCCAAATTCCCGCCGAAATCTGCCAAGAATATCCCAGAATGACCTGCCTGTACCAGGCTTCGGGAGGCGGCTGGAAAGAGTAGAAATTGGCCAAATAGACAGATGACACGCCAAAGGAATTGTTGCGGACGCGGCAAACTGTACTCTCTGGCGGACCAACTCCTCTGGCGTGTTATCAGGCTGTCTATTTGGGAAATTTCTACCCTTTCCAGCCGCTTCCCGAAGCCTGTTAGAGGAAGAATGACCTGTTGTGTTGACAGTAATCATAGTAGTGAGTAGGAGGGACCAGTCAGTAGAACGTTAACGTCAGAACTCTGAGTCAAGATGGCGTATTGTATTGTGCCTATCTAGTTCTATGTCTGAATGGGTTAGGGTTAGGATCAGGCACGGTTCTGGATAGTCTCCGCGTATCCAAAAAAGTAGATTTGTCCCAGGCACGGTTCTGGATACGCATGGACTATCCAGAACCGTGCCTGAGCATGGCTCTGGATACAGCACGGTTCTGGATACAACAACGTTCATGACTCAAGATGGCGAGTCTGCCCACACCACAGCCCGTGTTTTGACTGAGCTTTATCCACAGACCGCAGACACCGTCCGTACAGTAACGTGTGAGTAAAACCGCCTCAGGCGGGAGGGGAAACAGAACCAGCTGGCCGCAAAAACAGCACAAAACTCCCCACAGGCCAGGAGGGTTTACTGAAGCCTGTGTACCAACTACCAAGTACCTACATGTAGTACCAGCCCAGAAAAGAACAAGAAATAGTCATGCCTTCAAGTACCAGAGCTATCAACCAAGGATTGACGTGTTCAAAAACTTTTTTTCCTAGAACTATCGTAGCTATAGAGTGGAAATCGCTGCCACCAATTACAGTAGGGGCATCGCCACTAGATAGTTGTAAACAGCCGGAACAAGCCAGTGAGTTAGATTACTGGAGACGCGCGGTATGTTCGGGAAAACAAACGGCTGGAATTTCAGTGGAGACGAAAACACGACTGAAAACTGTGACAGAGCTAGAAAAAAGTCGCAAACAACGTTGCTGTTGGGTTGGATGTAGGTTTTATGTTAATTACCTGAGCATTGGGGGGGGGGGTCGGTGTTGTTGTTGGAGGTTGCTGGGCATGAGAAAATTAGAGGGCAGGTGAGGAGGTCTGTTGTACCAACTACAGGACCTTTGTAAGACCGCTGCTGGAATATGCGGCAACTGTGTGGGACCCATACACTCAGAAAAACATAAGTAAGCTGGAAGCCATACAGCGACGTGCAGCACGCTTCGTGCTACATAGCTACCATAACACTTCCAGTGTTACGAACATGCTCACAAGACTTGGTTGGAAATCGTTGGAAGATAGAAGGAGGCTTGCACGGGTAGGCATATTGTACAAGATCCACCATGGGGTAGTGCAGTGTCCTACCATTGCTGCAAAGCTTATTCCACCCCCACCAAGACAACGACGCTCCCATAACCAACAGTTCAAGCTCGTCAGTACTAGGACACAGTATAGGGGGGGCTCGTTTCTACCTAGGTCAATCAGGGATTGGAATCACCTGCAGAAGGAGACCGTAGAGGCCGCGACAGTGGAGGCGTTTGTGTCGCGAGCGGCCGCAGAGCAGTCTTAGACCTACTTTTACAGCCTTCTTGGTGACGACTCGGCATGGACAATGGACGACGATTTATGGACAACCCCTAAATTCAGTATTACATGATTGCACAGACTCCTGCGCAAAACGCGCTCTCTCCCAAGAAGCCAAAATATTCGTCGTAACGAATGTGGGCTTACACCGGAAGAAGAAACAGGACGAAAACCGTGCCAGCAGTGAATCCCTAGCTCGGCCTTGCTGCTTTCTTATCCTCCCTTTTCAGCGGAAATGTATGTCAGATAAAAAGGATCCCCTCCCGAAAAAAGGACCCCTCTCCCCGAAAAAATGAATCACCTGTCCTTCTGTAATCCTCCCTTTGTATGTAACAAACCCGGCCTGACCCGGATTCGTCTGTCCGGATTACCGACATGTTACAGTCTTTCATATGTGACACACACACCATGGGCTAGTTATCTCCAAGCAGATACATGGTGGGACGTAAGGGATAAAACCTCGCTCTCACCTTTCATTTCTAACACACACACACAGGAGCAGTTAGCTCCAAGCAGATACGTGGTGGGACGTAATGTTCTAAACAAATTTAAACACGTCATGTCCCGTGCGATTACTGATATGTAGGACCCTTTCATGTTGTACAGAACTGTCCTGGCTCTACTGTGACTCATTTTTGGTGAGATATTGCTACAAATTGGATACACAACGACATCGACAGACAATGTAGCAAATTAGCCAAATAGCAATTAATAGGTCGACTGATTCGCCAGAGAACATAGTCGGCCACCCGGCACAATTTCGGGAAACGCGACGTTCTGGACCGAAAGTCTCACTAAAAGACTAACATCAGCCCCCCTCTAACAGAATGGTTCCTACTACGCCGTGTGGACGGTGCTCTCTCATCTCATTCATAACACAACTCTTGTCAGAACAAACTCTTAACATGGTCCCGACGACTTCAGAATGGGGTGGTGACGCAACTTGCTAGGCTGTGGCTATGTGGAATAGGAGCGACCTCTAGCGCGCGAGGTGGCACTGCACCCTCTACGTGCCCGTAGCGCGTACATTGTACCTTACAACTTGTGTGTTTCGGACCGTACGCGTCCTTGCAGTTTTATGTATCACGATCTGTGAAGGTTAGGGAAGCGATCACTGAAAATCCCGTCACTCCACTTAAATCACGGATACAAACGAAATAAAAGTTGAGAATTTATGTTGACTTGACTCGCGGCCAGCTCGGAGTCGGCACTGCGGGAAGAGTTACGGTCCAACCCTGAGAAGACCAAGCGATGCAAGCGGCTCCCTGGTAGCTCAGGACCCTGCATTGGTGCTGAGAGTTCTGAGAGGAGTTCAGCAGTCTGGAAAATGAGTGTTGAGACAAGGTTCAGCGCTGGAATTCCAGTCCTGGAGGAGCTTCAGCACTTTAATGAAACCCGTTAAGCACTGGAAAACCAGTGCCTAACTTTCTTCAGCACTACTGACGCAGTTTTGACCATTGAATCGGCACTAAAACACCAGTGCGGAAGGTGTGCCTTTCGTAGACTTGATAACGAACCTGTGGTCGCGAGAACCGTTTGAACTGCCTTGCAGCGGTTGTACAGTGGTTAGCAGTACTGGTTCTGTACCGCAGGGCCGGGTGTTTGGGACATGACCGCCGCTGCAGCTGGCCGAAGCTGTAGTCCGTCTGTCGGGACGCTGTAAGTTCAAGTTCAAGTCGTACGCGTAACTTCTCACGATGAGACCAGGGGCGCGCCTGGCATGTGATGATGTCCTGGGTCCCACAACTTGTACTTACTTACCAAGGCCAAGTTAACCACGTTAGCAGGCTTTCGGGTTGGAATTTTTAGTTGTGCCCATTATGTGCCGTTTCAGTTTGTACCCGGTTTCGTACTGGAGGCTGACTACAGGTGGACACTTGAAAGTGATATAGAATCTGAAAACAGCACGCAATTAGCACGAAAAGCCGTAAGCCTATGTTATTAAATAGTAAGTTCTATTCAAAACTGTTCCGCCACTCTTATAGGCCACTTGCGCAATTCAGATTCAGTTACTGATCTACAAGAACCTCATACTAGACACGTGAACTTGACCTGTATTAACTTTGGGTTTTTTCTCTGTTCCCACTGCAGGTTCCACACACCACACTCATTCGACCCCTTCCAGCTGTTCGAGGTAAGCGTTGCCATGGCAACCGATTTTCGTAAATACTTACAAGCATACGTGATGTGTGTATGGTTGTGATTTGTGTGAGACTTGCACAAGAATGGACGTCGCACATATTATTTATTTATTTATTTTGCCAAATGTATTGACCAGTTTGTCGGTTATACGTGTATGGTTGTATTTGTTATTTGGTTGGTGGGCTAGCTGATTGGTCGCTTGGTTAGCTGGTTGACTGGTTAGTTGGTTGGCTGGTGGGTTAGCTGGTTGGTTTGTCGCTTGGTTAGTTGGTTGACTAGCCTGTTGGTTATTTGGTTGGTCGGTTTGGATTGGTTCCTTGCCCGAACGTCATTTATCACAACTTGCATGTCCAAAAACAATGTCACATTTTGGTGCACAAATCTCGGGGAACGTGTTTTATCTTTTATTTAAGGCTAGCTGACTTGTTGGTTTGTAATTTTTGGGACTGTTGCTGACAATGGGACCTTTCGTTAGGCCGGGGCGTTTGTGGCACGTGTCTCGTCAGTCCAGGCTGTATTTATATGGGATTTACAAGAAGGAAACAAAACGCGGCACAAAAACAACGTGACGAAGTGTGATCTTCCCACCCCCTCCCTCCCTCAGACGACTTTTCTCCCCAGTGCTAATCCCCTCGGGTTCCGCCTCCCCCATTTTCCCGCCATGTTTGTTTAAGTTGATCGTCACGGACATGCCGGGGTAACGGACGCGTATTGCCGGGAGATGCTCGCACCGTGAGGGGAGCGTCTGTCCGGCACAACACGCGCAGAAAGGCGGGCATCACTGTCCTTAGCTTCGGACGGTTTCACCAACTTCTAGCCTTAAACTAGAGACTGTTCTACTGTGTTTGAAGAGTCAACAACAGGAGAGAGGGAGAGAAAGAGAGGGAGAGAGAGGATCAGCTGGAGACCGCGTGTGGTCTGTATGCACACGGCGCTTCCCGGCCGGCCTTGTTCTATTCTCCATTGTTCTGTGCTCGCCAATAGCGGGGAGGGCCGGGGGCGAGCAGGGCGAGTCGGCGGCACGGGCGGCGCGTTTCCTCGGGCGGGCGGGCTCGCCTTGCGCCCCGTCAGCTATGGAAGACGCCTCGCCGGACGAGTTTTCGGACCCGCCTTACAAGGTAGAGTGTCCTGTCTCTTCTAACGTCTTAGACTTCCGACAAGACGTCTCCCCGTTCCTTAAGGTGCTGTCATGAGTCGTGCCTCGCGTGGTGCCGACTCTGGCGTGAACTGATTTAATTTCTGCGCCGTTGTTGTTGGAAAACCCGTGGAAACGGCAGGTCTTGTGTCGGTATGCGGACAGCAGTCATCAGTCCGACAGCTTTAGCGCCTCAGAACCGCTGTTGATATAAGAACTGTGCAGTCAGGGTTATTCACAGAGGACATTACCCCCGAATCTACGGCAACCCCGAAAGGACAGTCAGTCGTAACATCTTTCAAACATTGCCTCAACGGTACTGATATGTCTGTGTTCAACTGTCAAAATGTAGGCTCTCAGTTTTCTTGGAAAGTTTCTTGTCATTTGGCTGAAAGTGGATAGATATAAAAATGGTGTGAGTGGAATTTGTGTCAGGATGGCTGCAGGATAACTCAGATGTTCTGTTTTTTGTGATTTTTGGTCTAGTTTTTACCTCCTTGTTTCTACTAAGGAGGTTTCAATCAATGATTAAAACCTACTTGTTACTTAAAACACTATCACTTTGTATTGCCATGGTAACAGCGGTGTTCGGAGTTGCTACGAAAAACGTCTGCCCTATGCGTACGCTTTGGCATAGTGACGGATGTTTTTGCGTTGCCAGGTGGAACACAAGTTTGTGTTGCCATAGTAACGGGTGTTTTTGCGTTGCTAGGTTAACACCGGCTTCTTCTATTGTCACATGCATAGAAAAAGGGTTATTTTCCGTTGGCAGGTGGAACACTATAGTTTCTTGTGTTGCCATAGTAACGGGTTATTTTCCGTTGTCAGGTGGAACACAAGTTTATGTTGCCATAGTAACGGTTTATTTTCCGTTGGCAGGTGGAACACCGGCCGTGTTTGATGCTGCACGTGACCGTGATGAGGGGGAGGAACATCACTAAGGGCTGGGCAGGAGACTTGGGTGAGTCAACATACAAACAATATCCAACAAACAAACAAACAAACAAATAAACAAGCATACATAGATGATAGAACACGATTAGGAAGCACGGATCACTGTGAGTTACCCTAACGCTGCACTGTACAGATGGAGAATTTATCCAGTAGCTTGTCGCTATTCTGTATTATGTACATGAACAGAAGCCCTGAGGAAGGTGTCTGAGACATCCAAACAGCCGTTTGTCTTGTCCTGAGGCAAACATTTACACTTATAAAACCAACTTTGAACTTAGAAAGTTGCAGCTAGACCCTTGTGCACTGTATACGCCAGGGTGCTTTGGTACATACGGGGAGGCAACAAACTGAGTCATGAAAACAGCCGTCTGTCATGTCCCGCCAAATCGGTGCAAATGTCAGCAGGGTTAGCCTCATGTATTATTGACGGCGGCCGTTAACGTTATATAAGGACGAACTGCAACTGATTTATGGCTGATGTTTCCCGAGTCTATCGGTGAAATGTCAGGCGCAACATTAATTTGCTGCCGCTGACAACTAAACAAGCCGAGCAAACAAGGCTCAATCACTGTGGACTGAGATGCAAACATTTACACACATATAAAACCAACTCTGAACTTCCACCTAAATTGTACAGTACATGTACATATGTCCGAAAATAGTTTCGTCAGGTTGGTAGAACATAGGATATTGGGATTTTCTTTTACACAACCAGTAATGTCTATCACCCTGCTTATGTTTCGATGTCTATCACTCTCAGTTTTTAGGTGTTTTCCCGTGTGATTGTATAGCCCCTATTGTCTGATCTACCACTGCCTTTAATAGTTTATATACACAAGTGCTGTCCCCTTCCCTTTCCATGCCATGCTAATTGTTGGGGTTTAAACCTCCTTAGTTTAACCCGGGTTGTTTTGAGGAGTTAACCCTATTTTTGTACGTTATCGCTGTTTTCACCATTTTCTCCACCCTGACCTCTCAGTGCCGTTAGTAATAAACGTGTCATGCCAAGGTAAAAGGCGGGGTATATTCATACATGTATGAACCCTGGCTGTTTTGAGGAGTTAGCCCTGTTTTCGCCGTTTTCCCCATGTTTACACGCGTACCCTGACCTATCACGACTTGTGTCAGCCTTACACAAAGCTCCCGCCACCCCAACCTGAGCAAATCTGCTCGCCTCTTGTTCTGTGGTTGTTCTTAGAACACTATACGCGCAGTGCTACATGGGAAGACTCTCTAGCGCTATGCACTATGGGTAGGATGTGCGCGCGGTGCACCCTGGGTAAACGGTACGCGCTGAGCATGATGGGAATGGATCGTGATCACACGCGTTACAACATCATAACTTTGCGTCAGTTGGAGTACAGCGTTTGACGGACTCGTTTTCTCTTCAGCCTTTCTTCTGTTACATTTTATCAAAACTTTTCTCTAAGTTAAAGTTTACTAGTGATGCGGGGGGTTTTGATGCTATCTCAGAAGTGATCAAAAAGTCGTCCCTGTTCATTTTGTAGATGCGGAACTCTGTCCCCTGCAGCCCTGTGTAGGTTGGAACGTTCCTTTCAAAATCTCCAATAAAATCCGTTCGGCAAAGAATGTTCGAACCTCAAGGACACATAGAGGTCACGTTAATGGGGCGTGAAAGGTCATGCCTTTGGATCCAAAAGTCGCCGGTTTATCCAAACATTTCCGTGGTTTACTTTGCTATAAATCTCTACTTTCAACACTCAACAGTTACAGACCGCAGACTTTATCGGCAACAGTTAACAATGTGAACACTGCGAGCACATGTTTAACCAAACAACTCGCTCATAGTTACTAGCCGCCAGAAAACAAATTAAACTTCTTCACATTTTCAGCTTTGCACATCCAAACAGTGTTCTATAGTTCGATACCTCATAATCTCCGGCAAGCAGATCCTACGGTGGCAAAAAACAGTATCCAATCGGTGGCTGAATGACACTACTCTGGGTATACTGTAGATCTCCTCTGGCCAATTGGATACTGTTTTTGCCACCGTAGGATCTGCTTGGAGATTAGATTCCTCCTACAATCGCTTCTACTAACACAGATGAACTTTCATGAGAACCAGCTTCTATTGTTTAGTCATCCCTCCTACTATGGCACAAACGCACAATGGCGCTAAGATTCGAGGCTATGTTGGGGGTGGGTTGGAGTATTCAAATGTAAACATGTCCTTAAAAGTTAAATAAACACGGAATCATGTACTTCAGTAGTGTTTACCGCGCATATATTGTTCTGTAGTGTTTGCTATGCGCGGGAAATAGAACAGTAGTGACGTCAGCAGCCCCGTGGGGTACGTCATGGGATGAAGCCTGTCCGCTTGGCGGGAACTCAAGTGGGGACTTCATTAGCCGGGGGGGTATACATATTGCTATTGTGATGAAAATGGTCAAGTGGAGATGGTAATTCTGTCATGTGAAGAGTAGTGTGTGGGAAGGAGAAACACTTCAGTGACAACAAAAGTTTAATTTTAAGTTGTATTGAGCAAGTATTAATAGTGTAAATTAAGTGTAAATATTATCTCATTGTAATGCCATACTATAATTCAGTTAAAAAGCTGCCACTGTATGGTTGTTTCGAGTCGCCACAATAAACCATTGATATATAAAACGATTAAACTGCACCACGTCAACTTTACGTGGCCGGTGGTGATTTCAAACATGTACTTTTATTCTGATGAAGATAATATGAAGTGAAGACAGTAATGTCTCCGTAGTGGAAGTGAAAAATGAGAAACATTTCAGGGACCAAAAGACTGAACTACACCAGCTAAGTGGTGATCTTGTGGGTCAATTTTATTGTGATGAAGATTTGCAGTTGGCAGTTTTGCTGTATGCAAAGTGGTTAAAGTGGAAAAGGCATAAAAATTAAACACAGTGGACGGTGAGCGCCAAACACGGAACTGTACATGTAGCAAGGACATTGTACAGTCCTTGACTGCACCAGCTATATAGTACGTTTGTAAGATATTGCTGGGCGTGTGTGGGGTGTGTTGTGTTGCGACAACACTGACGAAAACACAACAAACCTTTCAGTACCGCTCACTACACACAACCCACCCGTAACAAAAACGCGTACTTCACACCTATGTTTAGATAACGCGCCCGGCGCCTCTTTGAAAAATAGCACACACTGTAGACCTCAGTAAAAATAACGCACACACACACGCGCGCGCGTCACACCTTTGCTGGAATAACGCCCACACACCCAACCCTGTAAGAAATAACACATACTTTAAGCCTTTAAAAATAACACGCGCACGCTTCACACCCCGCTAAAGAAACGCCCATCCCACGCCCTCTCTAGAAACAACAAACCGCTCACAACCTCTAATCACAAAAAAAAAAAAAAAAAAAATAACCTAATGAGCAAAAAAGACGTACAGAAACGTTATCAAACTACACATATGACTGGGAATTATCTACTAGAATCCGTATAACCAAGGAGATTAGAGGTATACCTCCTTGGTATAACGGTACAATTTAGGGGAAATATACCCTCCACAGTTTACAATTTTACGGTTCTAGTTCGAATTCAAAATCAGTTTTCTCTGTTTGTCACCCCAAGAAGGTTATTTTTTTCCTCCTTGGTCACCCAAACAACAACATTTTCAGATGCCGTCTTGTTTTGTTTTGCATGAACCTGTGAACAGTTGTGACGATGTGGTTTTCTGTGCGAGGACCTGCTATGTTGTTGTCCAGTCTGTTATCTGTGACGGTTGTGGCGGATTGGTTTTGTAGAGGCGACGTGCTGTGTTAGTCGTGGGTGGCGGAGGGACAATGGCAAGCGGCGAAGGTAAACAAGCGCGGGAGAATAGTCCCAGAGACAAACACTCGCGAGAATCAGTAGCGAGAACAGAACCGCCAAGTTATCACCTTGGGACGTCTTGACAAGAGAAAACGTGGCACTGGGTTCTTCGCCTTTTCTTTAAGTTGAACCGAAGACTAAGAATAGACTTAAGTATATTTATTACCGAAGATTAATGAAAGGTATCTGTTTTTGGACGTTATGACGTCAGACCAGGAAGTGACGTCAGCAGAGGTGCGTTCTCCAGCCGGTTTTGTGAAAGGCAAATATTTCCTAAGAAAGTCGGAATGCGGGAACAAAAGACGTGGGTAAACAGAGTGAGATTAAGTGCCAGTCTCCTGTGTAAGAACGGCTTCGGGCTAAATACGGCAGGGAGAGACAATAACGGGTAAAAATATCAAACATGGTGACGTCAGAGAGGGAAGAGATCACCCGTGTTTCAGTTTACCCTGCGTTGCCATGACAACCGTTTACTTTTAAAACTATCATGCCCCCCCCCCCTTCTGCTTTTATAAATACTGACGTATATGACTATACCACGTGGGTATGCGTGAAAAATGATCTAGTTCATAGCGATTCAATACACTTCTATACTATCATGTTGTCCTTTTCTTCGGGTAGGTTATTTCTGGATTTCGAACCCCCGTTGCTATAGCAACATGGTTCATGCTGCTAAAAATAGCCATATGGCGTGCCTACCGTCCTGCCGTGCATTACATCACGTCTTGTCCTCGGTAAGGATACGCCAAGCTTTCTGGAGTTTTCTTAGATATAAATAAGTCTCCTCCCGGATAATGGTCTCACCTCTCCTTTCACTTGCTGTACAACACAAGAATCCTCGTCTTAAAGAGTAAGAAGAAAGACAAGACATTTTTCAACGTCTTGTAAAATACTTTTTTTCCATTGTAAAAGTGAGAATATAAGTTGTTTCTAACTTGAGTTCGCAGCCACTTTCTCCGTGTCCTTTCATTTGTATTTATCTTAGTGCTTTTGAATAATTAAAAAAAAAGACAAGAAGGTTCGATCTGTCTTTTCTTAAGTAAGCTGCCTGAACCCCTTGGAGAACGGAAGGGTGTTGGAAGAAATGTTGTAAGACGTTGAAGTTCAGCTATTTGAAGGTTCCAAGAAGTCTCCAATATCAAAGGAGCTTCTCGGCTATTTAAGTCTTGGTTCAGAAGTTCAGGGTGAGAGTAGCGGTCAAATTTAGCCGCGGCGCCAAAAATAAACCGGCTACAAAAGCAGGTTTGTGCGGTAGGCTGGCTGCTCTGGCCTTGTGGGCAGCCGGATTATCACTCACACAGTCTCACACAGACTGGGTCTGCTGGACTATCATTCACACATGTCTCACACAGACTAGGTCTGTCGGACTATCACTCACACAGTCTCACACAGACTAGGGCTGTTGCCCATAGCTATGAGCTGTAGGCACAGTCTAGTCTCTACCAGACTAACTGCGCTGGCTATAATAGGGATTATTTGCCAGGGGAGTTTGGCCGCCTTGTGGTTTGACTGGCCGCGCTTCGGAGGGGGAAACTAACCCTCCCGCGGACCGACTCTACTGGCCAGCTATTCCCTTCTTTTGCCGAATTCTACGATCCGTACCCCCGTAGGAAGGCCTGGTGGAGGCTACGATCCGTACCCCCGTAGGAAGGCCTGGTGGAGGCTACGATCCGTACCCCCGTAGGAAGGCCTGGCGGAGGCTACGATCCGTACCCCCGTAGGAAGGCCTGGTGGAGGCTACGATCCGTACCCCCGTAGGAAGGCCTGGTGGAGGCTAGGCACAGTCTGTCTGTCCACAAAGTTCGAAGATTTGGACAAGAGACCAGTTCAAAATTGAGACCATGAAAAGTAGCTGAACAAAACTGTAGTTCGAACGTAGGTCGGAGATGAAACGATTGTGTTGATTTTTTAAATTAAATCAGGAGTGTGAACGCGAATACAGCCGGGTTTTTCAGTGAATGTGGTAGAAATTAACGAAGCGGAAGAACAATTCATGGCTTGTTCTTTTTAACATGACACGGTCGTATTGTTTTGTATGTGACAGCGAGGGTTCGAGTGTTAACTTTGATAGAGGTCAACCACAACGTGAACGCAGCAACACAAACACAGGAAACAATCGCACATTAAATGTCTGCGGTTTTATGTTGTAAAAGTGAGGGGTGGCGGGTAAAATGGGAGAAAGGCCAACTTTTATGGGAAAACGTAAAAATTAAACAAGTGGAAAACCAATGACCCAGATTCCAGAAGTTCTCTCTCATTCTTTCGCTCTCATTCCACCTCTCTCTCTCTCTCTCTCTCTCTCTCTCTCTCTCTCTCTCTCTCTCTCTCTCTCTCTCTCTCTGTCTCTTTCTGTCTGTCTGTCTGTCTGTCTTTCTCGTTGTTCCATTGAAGGGGGGGGGGGGGGCAGGTACAGAGCCATAGTCCGGTTCTCTGACAGCCAGTTTTCCCGCCAAATTAGCCAGTTTTCCCGCCAAATTATCGGATGCCTCCCAAGTCGTCCCCTGACCGCCCGCTGCTTGACAGATTTCCATTTTGCCCTCCGTCTGAAAGGAGCCCCAGCCCCGAACCCGCAGGGTGTGCCTGGCCGGCCAGCCGGGGTGGCACGACGCGTGGTGCCGTCTCCATGGCGACGCGGCTGCCATGGCAACCCCAGCGGGAGGGCTGACCTTCACGTATTCTGACGTCTCTATTTTCACCGCCCCCCTCCCCACCATGGTCATTCTAATCAACTGTTTATTACAGTCACATACGGGATTGGTAAAAACCCTGGCCAGCTTAAACAATTGTGGGTTAACATTTAAAATATGTTTATAATATGTAGTAAAAATGTAGATTGAAAGACACAATTGACACAATATAACACAGTTGCCATTTGAAAGTCCTTGAAAGTGAATGCAGTGAATCGTTACGTCGCTGTTACATAAAGAAGCCCCACAGGGCGTGGAAAATAAGCTTCTCCCAAGGACACACGAGTCGCCGTGTCGCCGTGCAACCGTTTATGTCTTAATCTGTGGTGTGGCGAACCTTTAGAATACCTGTCTGGAACCGGAGCAAGGTCATGGGCTTTGGCAGGGGGGAGGGGGGCGCCATCCCTCACACCAAACATAACGAACCTATGGCTGTTCTCTTCACCTTTAATTCGCACATGTCAAACTTACGCCAAGACTGTTGGAATGATGCTTGAGAGAGGCGAACATAGGAACATTACGTAATACGTGACATTACCATATAGCGCCCATTGGGGTAGCAGTGAAACAGCGCCGCCATGCAGCTAGCGGTATATCTGCAGCCACCTGTTAGATTGGCAGGGCAGAGGGAAAGATTTACGACCAAATTTGACTTTCATGTTGTCTACGTTTGCTGGGAAGCAGTAAGACGTCATAAAAGGTCAATCTTAAAAAGTGAATTGAAGGTGACCTTCACTTGTTCCCCCCTCCCCACAGACTTGACCTTGAACGTTCTAACGTTCCCACAGTGGACATCCCCGACCCGTACTTTTATTGCCCTGAAGCTACATGGTGGCATAGAAGGGAAGTGCCACATTGGTGTGAGACATGACCTTGAACGTTCTAACATGTCTCCCCTCTCTCCGCCCCCCTCCCCATACCGCCCCCCTCTCCACAGTGGACATCCCCGACCCGTACGTCGCCCTGAAGCTACACGGCGCCATAGAAGGGAAGCGCCGAACGCGCCACATCGGTGTGAGACATGACCTTGAACGTTCTAACATGTCTGCCTTTCTCCGCCCCTCTCCCCATAGTCGACATTCCCGATCCGTACGTCGCCCTGAAGCTACACGGCGCCATAGAAGGGAAGCGCCGAACGCGCCACATCGACAACGACGTGAATCCCGAGTGGGACGAGACCTTCACGTTCCTGCTGGACTCGAGTAAGAAGTACAGCCTGGACATCACGCTCTGGGACGCCAACTACACCATTGACGAGTCGCTCGGCACGGTCACGTACGAGCTGGACGGCTTCAGGATGTTCGACGCGCGGACAGAGACTTTCAGATTCTACAGCGTAAGATATTGGGAACCCTCCATTGTTATGGTGTCCTTGTGGCCAGTTTCAGAAAAAAAGAAACTGGCTTCATTTCATGTATAACTTAAACCACCAGCTATAGTATTTTAACAGTTCGACCTGTATTGGGTTAGGATGGTATGGCATGGGCACAGAGACCTTCAGCATCTACAGCGCACTTTTTCATTACAATCTTGATATCATCGACAATGCTTCAAATGTGAAATGTATTCTGTCACATTTTTACTTAGAGTTTAAGAATTAATGACGCTTTTTTTGTTCCACAGACATCAGAAGTTGACATCAAGTTCGAGACAGAATTAAAGTGAGTACCAACAATTACGTTACTGATATTTCCCTTTCTTCATTCTTCAAGTGATCTTAGGTTAAAAAGCTTCAGGTTTCCAATTTCATATCTGTTGTTGTTTGTTTCTGTAGTCAGCACCCTGACCTGCGCTACAGTCTGGCGCTAGCATGTGACGGGGTTACAGTATTGAGACATGTGAATGCTGTGATTTCTAACTTCTGTGTTGTTGTTTGTTACCCCAGCCAGCACCCAGACCTGCGGTACAGTCTGGCGCTGTGTGACGAGGAGAAAAACTTCATGGTGGCGCGGAAGAAGCGGGTGGGGTACGCCATCCGGGACCTTGTGGGGGAGGAGAGGGGACCCAGGCACTACAAGGAGGTAGGGTCAGGGGTCAAGAAGAATCACTAGGTTTCATGAGAAGACATCTTTGACAGTTTGTGACCACTTCGTGTTTATGATCTATTATCGGCCAGTTTAAGACCCATACCCGTCCTTTTTGTATCCTTTAACAGTCCAGTTTATGGCTTACAACCGTCCAGTTTGTGACATATAACTGTCATGTTGACCAATTATCATATAGCCAGAAGACGTAGACCAATATCAGAAGGCTCCTTTTCCCCCATAACCAGGTCATTAATGTCCGATATACTAATACTGACCCGCGAACACACGTTGTTTCACCCAAATGGAACATGCGTTCTGTTCCAATGACCACAGGTAACCCCAATTCGAACACGTAAAACGCGTACGATCAAAAGGACATGCATGATATGATATGCCGTGAAGGCTCCGTCCTTGTCCTGTTTTTATCCTATATCTGTCCTGTTACTGACCTATTCCCGTCCTGTTACTGACCTATTCCCGTGCTGTTCCAGGTACCCCGTGTGGCCGTCCTGGGATCCGGCGGCGGGTTCCGCGCCATGATCGGCATGGCGGGAGCTGTGAAGGCTCTGTCGGACGCCAAGGTGCTGGACTGTGCCACTTACCTGGTGGGGTTGTCAGGGTCCTCATGGTGAGTACTGGACTGTGCCACTTACCTGGTGGGGTTGTCAGGGTCCTCATGGTGAGTACTGGACTGTGCCACTTACCTGGTGGGGTTGTCAGGGTCCTCATGGTGAGTACTGGACTGTGCCACTTACCTGGTGGGGTTGTCAGGGTCCTCATGGTGAGTACTGGACTGTGCCACTTACCTAGTGGGGGTGTCAGGGTCCTCATGGATAGTGCTATGTGTCCTTCCAGTATTGTGCATTTACGGTGTAAAACAAGAAGACTCCTAAACCTGTGATTGAAATCTATAAAAGACGAACATAACTGCTCAATCTTTCATCGTGCTATGCACAAAAGCTTTCTTCATCTCCTACATTTTGCATTCCTTTCCTGGTGACTTGCTCTGTCCTTGGGACTGATAGGCCATCGATAACTTCGTATCTTTGTAGCTGGTCCTTAGACTTTTTAGGGTTTCGCTTTTTTGTCAATTTGTTCTTTTTTTCTCCTCTTTGAATCTTGTAATGCTTGTATATGTCCTTAGGTACATCTCCACGCTGTACTCGCACAAGGACTGGCCAAAAGCGACGCCTGGCGAGCTTCAGGATGAACTGAAGCACCACGTGGACTCGAGCCTGTTCTACCTGCTGAAGCCGCACCTGCTGTACCGGTACACGGACGCCATCATGCGGAAACGGAACGTAGGGCAGCCCGTCAGCTTCACCGACTTCTTCGGGCATCTGGTCGGCGAGACGCTCATCAAAGACGTGAGGAAAATTGTCTTACAGTTTTACACTTTCTTGTGTTTTTGCATTGGTCAACCTCTTTCTGCTACAGGAAAACGTCACTGCGTTATAGCGTATGATAAGATTTTAAATGTTGCACAGTTTGTTTTATACCTCATAAGGTATCGCACTTTCGATTCTTTGCCATTGCCTGGTAACTGCTATATTGCTATATTGCAATTTAAACAAATAAGGGAATAAATGACAAAATGTTCATCATTCCAAAGCCTTACTTTCTTTAACCTCACCATTTGAGTGCAGAGGGTGTTCTGTTCTGGAACGGTGTCAATCAGCATTGTCTTAAACACTAACTTAAGACCTTCTTCTTCCCGCAGAGACTCGACTTTAAGCTGTCGGACATGCAGGAGAAAATCCGGGACGGCCAGGCGCCCATGCCGCTCATCACGTGTGTACACGTCAGACATGACGTAGCAGCTCTCGTTTTCCACGGTACGTTCTCGCGACACTTGACCATGTCTGTCCTCTGATCTGTTTCCGATGTCTTTGCCATTCTTTGAGCAGTGAGACCGATAAAAAGACAGTTTAAAACGTCCTGCAAAATTGGTACCCTCCAAGCAGAGGTTTGGGTTTGGGGCTTATTTTTGGCGTGTTTTTAGGCTTTTTTTATCGGGCTTTCTTTTTTCACTGAAATTTTGTTTCTACCCAACCCGAAGAAACAAAATTTCAGTGAAAAAAGAAAGCCCGATAAAAAAAGCCTAAAAACACGCCAAAAATAAGCCCAAAACCCAAACCTCTGCTTGGAGAGTACAAAATTGGCTCTAGCAGGTACTTTGTATCTATTAAATGTTGTAAATAATGTCGAAAATTAAAAAAAATCGCGATCTTTACTGGTAGGATCTCTGACACACATATATATTTCCCTTCTCTCGGGTAAATGTGCAAAAATAAGTGGTAGATAAAAAAATAGGGACTTGAACCCCTGACCCTCAGATATCCGGGACTCGAACCTCTGACTGAAGCAGCGTCAGGCTTAAAAGTCTGATGCTCTACCGACTGAGCTAACCGGGCGCTCCTGACACTGGTTTCACCGGGACGAGTTATGTTGTTAGCGTGTTGCTATACTTGTCATCTAATATTTATCGTCCGTATCTTGTTAATTCTCATGTGGCTATTTGTACTGTTAACTTTGTGATATATAAACTGGTACATAGATGCATATAGAGCTTGTTTGATGTATGATATGTTGTATGCACGGGAAAATGAGTGCTGAGACAAGGTTCAGCTCTGGAAAACCAGTAGTCCACTTTCTAGCCACTGCTGACACCGTTTTGACCATTGAACCCGCACTGGAACGCCAGTACGGAAGGCGTGGCTTTCGCAGACTTGCTGATATGACATATATAAGATATGATAAGTTATGATATGATAAGTTATGATATGATAAGATATGATGTGATATATATGATATGATAATACGTATATGACATATGATATAACATGACATGATAAGATATGATATATGACATGATATGATACGATGTGATATGATATGGTATGATATGATATGATATGGGTATATGACTGATATAACCCTGTTCCGTGCAGAGTGGGTGGAGTTCACGCCGTACGAAGTCGGCATGGCGAAGTACGGAACCTTCATGCCCTCCGAGCTCTTCGGCAGCAAGTTCTTCATGGGCTGTCTGGCCAAGCGCTTTCCGGAGGCGCCGCTGCACTTTCTCATGGGTGAGTAAACAAACAAACAAACAAACAAACAAACAAACAAACAAACAAGTTCTTCATGGGCTGTCTGGCCAAACGCTTTCCGGAGGCGCCGCTGCACTTTCTCATGGGTGAGTAAACAAACAAACAAACAAACAAACAAACAAACAAACAAACAAACAAGTTCTTCATGGGCTGTCTGGCCAAACGCTTTCCGGAGGCGCCGCTGCACTTTCTCATGGGTGAGTAAACAAATAAACAAACAAACAAGTTTTATGGGTTGTCTGGTTAAGTATAGTTCTTTACAATCTTGTTTTATATTGAATACGTACATGGTGTTTACATAAAGAAGCCACAGCTTAGCTTTGCCGTTTGAAATTAATATAACAAGCACAAAAAGTGCGGAGGCGTATTAACTTTGTAACTTCCAGTGAGTACAGACACCCTTTCTAGCGCTGTGTACAATGGTCGCACGCACGCGGCATTACACACTCCGTTCTTTACACAGAATACATGTATAATGAAAGTTATAAGTGTAAATACAAGAATAATTCCGTAGTGACATACTATAAATCTGATTGTTTAATTTCGCGGGAGAAGAGGAAATTATATTTTTGCGTTTTTTTTTTTATATTAAGTTCGCAGTCGAAACAACACTGCAGCACAAAACACAGATTCGCGATCATAACGTCGTAAAATAAAACAACCGCGAACATTGTAAGATTAACAGTATTATAAGATACATGTACATGAAAAGCCAAGAACGCCAGTCATGCTGTGTCCACCGTCCTTACACATGTAGGCTTTTAATGTTACGTGAAGGTTGTGTTGTGGACGCCTCTGTACCTTCATTATTGACAGTAATACATAAAAAGTCAAAACCGCCAGTCTTGCTGTATCCACCGCCCTTACGCATTTAGCTTTTTTTCTTAGCATGTTCTTAAATGTTCGATTAAGTTTGGGTTACAGTCGCTTCTGTACCGCCACTCTCCACACATGTACTGGGTTTCTCCTGACAGTGGTCCAGTTTGTGCCAGGCTAGACTGCGTTTCTGCGTGCTGGCATAGTCGCACTGGTCACACTTATAGGGTTTCTCCCCTGTGTGTTTCCACTTGTGGCGTTTAAGGGCCGACAGGTAACCTGTCCTGTACCCGCACACCTCACACAGGTAGGGTTTCTCACCTGTGTGCTTCACCTTCTCACCTGTGTGTTTCACCTTGTGGCGGTTTAAGTTGCTGCCGTATGCAGCAGCGAAATCGCACTGATCACACTTGTAGGGTTTCTCTCCGGTGTGTTTTCTAATATGTCTCTCTAGCTGGGATTTTTCAATGGATCTGTGACCGCACTCCTCACACACGTAGGGTTTCTCACCAGTGTGTTTCATCATGTGCCTGTCTAACCCGCGTTTATCTGCGTGGGAAAAGTCGCACTGGTCACATTTGTAGGGTTTCTCACTGTGGAGGCTTTTTACATGCGAGGTCAGTGCGGTTCTCTGTCTGGTTCTGAAGCCGCACTCCCCGCACATGTAGGGTTTCTCACCAGTGTGGCGAAGCTTGTGCCGGAGTAAGTTAGCCCTCTCTGCAGTACAGTAGTCGCACTGGTCACATTTGTAGGGTTTCTCACCTCTGTGTTTTCTCACGTGCACGGATAGGCTGAACGGATGGGCCGTCCTAAACTCGCACATCTCGCACGCGTAGGGTTTCTCACCTGTGTGGAGAATCATGTGTCGGGCTAAGTTGCTTTGTTGTTTGGTAGAAAAGTCGCACTGGTCACACCTGTAGGGTGTCTCACCTGAGTGTTTTCTCACGTGTCTGGCCAGGTTGGACCAGTTGACAAACCTGTGTCCGCACTCCTCACACACGTAGGGTTTCTCACCAGTGTGGGTGCACATGTGCAGAGTTAGATGGCTTTTCCGTGCAGCAGAATAGTCGCACTGGTCACACTTAAATGGTCTCTCCCCTGTGTGTGTTTTTATGTGTCTGATTAGGTTGTGCTTGTCGGCGGTCCTATGTCCGCATTGCTCACAAATGTAGGGTTTCTCCCCACTGTGTCTCTGCATATGTCTCTTTAGGTGTTCTTTTTGGGCCGTCCTGTATCCGCACTCCTCACACCTGTAGGGTTTCTCCCCCTTGTGGTTCTGCACGTGAACGTCTAAACTGGTTTTGTATTTAGTGGAAAAGTCGCACTGGTCACACTTGTGGGGTTTCTCCCCTCTGTGAGTCCTCATGTGTGCGGCTAGTTTAGCCTTGGTGGCCATTCCGACCCCGCACTCGCCACACACGTGTTCTTTCTCACGCTCGTGTTTGCGCATGTGTCGAGCCAAAGTGCTCTTGTCCACACTCCCGTAGTCGCACTGGTCACATTTGTAAGGTATCACACCGAAGTGCGTTTTCACGTGTCGCGTTAGGTTACTCTTTTGAGGGAATTTCTTCCCGCAGTGCTCACACGTGTAGGGTTTCTCACCTGTGTGTGTTCTGATGTGTTTGGTCAGGTTACCCGATTCAGACGTCCCGTACCCACACTCGTCACAAAGGTAGCGTTTCTTACCGGTCACGTGTTTTCGTCCCGTCTTCTTGTTCCCAGGGTTCTCAGTAGTACTCCCACAGCTTGTCTCGTTCCCAGGATGGCCAGTAGGACTCGCACAGCTTGTCTCGTTCCCAGAGTGCTCAGTAGGACTCCCACAGCTTGTCTCGTTCCCAGGGTGTTCAGTTCCACAGGTTGACTCGTCCATTTCTAGGAATTATGAAGAAACGCAGAAAATTGCTAAAAAAAACAATATTTGCAAGCCAACACATTATAATATTCATGATCACGCTGCTTGGAATATTCCATTTCTATGTTTACCGAAGGAAAACATATTGTTTTTGCTACGTTTCTTCTTCCTCTTCCTCCTCTTCTCCAAACAGTGACCTCTGACCTGGTCAATGACCTGAACCAGACTGTCTGTTACCATGGTAACTGGTGTTGGGTTACATCATGTTGCAATTTTATAGCAGGAGGGATTTAGACTCCTGTCTGACCACATATATGAATGGGTTTGAGCAAGGAGAGCAGAGCAGACCATATGCGAAGGTAAACATTATGCATTTGCTTTGCAAATGTTACCTTTCTAGTTCATTTCCACTTTCTTCATTTGTCATTCTGTAGTGACGTAACAATCATGACTGTACTCACCATACAAGGCTGCATGTTTCTACTGTCAGTTTTGTCAATTTCATCATGGCGCAGAGGGTCAAATAAAGTTTACATTTTTTGGTGAAAATAAAAAAAATACCCCTGAGATGAATAGAATGGGCTCTTCCACCTCGATGGCACCATATGGAATAGACCTTACTAAAAACTTCATGGGCAGAATGCTTGTCAGGTTTACTGATTTCAACGAGATCGCACAGAGGCACAAAATACACATTTTTGTGTGTGCAAAATGGCCCACCCCTACCACTTCTTGTATTATTTTTATTGTGTTGAGTTAGCAATTATTTGTATTATTTGTTTGACCCCGGACGCTCCTCCCAACTTTGTTCTCGACCTCCATGAAAAGCGGCCTGAGTAGCCGATTGGAGTATTTTCGAGGTTAAATAAAGGCACAAACAAACAAACAAACCACAAAAAGACCTAATGCCCAAACTCCCTGCCCCCCTCCCCAATGCGTGACGACCACAGGTGTGTCTGCCTCAGTAGGCAGGTGTTATTCTAACTTGACGCTGTCTTATCACGAACCAGGTAACTTACAAAGGCCTTACCTGTTGTGTCACGGTGCTGCGATGTGAACTCTGTAACGAAGAGAGTTTAAAATCGCCTCAGGTTGGTCTGAGAGAAACTCTGACTGCCACGTCTGCAAGACAAAATGGCGCAATGCCGAAAGAATGTAAACATACCTGTTCAACTAGCGAGGCCAAAGGTCACCGCGGGGTGCTCAGGTGTCTGTAAACACGGCAAGTTTGCTTTGCAGTACCGGCGCATTCCGCTTATCATTCTGCAACAAAAAGGCTGTGTGTAGACTGTAGTTAAACAGGTTGAACTAGTACTCGAAGTGTAAGGCATGGGGCGAAGCGTAATGCCTTTTCCATGCATGTAGCTCAGATATTGCAATGCAGCTCGCTTTTATAGCCAAGCAAACCACTAATCCTCTCGATAAATGTGTCTTATACTTTCATGAAAGTTCTGGCCTGGTTACCAAACCTATTTTAGCTCCCGAGTCCCCTAAAGATTCAGGAGCTAATATGGTAACCAGGCCCGAACTTTCATGAAAGTTCATCTGTGTTGGTAGTTACATGCATGTTTAAAAGTTAAAACGTTTGTTCCAACACCGTGAAGGAATGGGTCTGAGAGGTGTGGTGAGAATAATCCCTTGTGTTGGAACAAAAGACTATTCTTTTGCGTGAAGAAGTTTGACGCCTGAAGCTTCCACACTTTAAGAGTAGGGCACAATGTGTTGTATTCTTTTGCGTGCAGAAGATTGACGCCTAAAGCTAGGACACAATAATGAACACGCTATTTTCTTTTCCAGGGATCTGGGGCAGCGCCTTCACCATCCTGTTTAACCGTCTGATGATGGAGAAGAAGAGCGAACCTGAGGATCTGCACAAGGAGTTAGGTACGTCTTAAATGTGCACAAGGAGTTAGGTACGTCTTAGATCTGCACAAGGAGTTGGGTACGTCTTACACCTGCACAAGGAGTCAGGTACGTCTTAGATCTGCACAAGGAGTTAGGTATACGTCTTAGATCTGCACAAGGAGTTAGGTACGTCTTAGATCTGCACAAGGAGTTAGGTACGTCTTAGATCTGCACAAGGAGTTAGGTACGTCTTAGATCTGCACAAGGACTTAGGCACGTCTTAGATCTGCACAAGGAGTTAGGTACGTCTTAGGTCTGCACAAGGAGTTGCACAAGGAGTTAGGTACGTCTTTAAGATCTGCACAAGAAGTTAGGTACGTCTTTAAGACCTGCACAAGGAGTTAGGTACGGACGCAAAAAAATTAAAACCACGCAAAAAAGAAAAAAAAGACTACCGCCCGATAGGGGACTTGAACCCCTGACCCTCAGATATCCGGGACTCGAACCTCTGACTGAGGCAGCGACAGGCTTAAAAGTCTGATGCTCTACCGACTGAGCTAACCGGGCGTTCGTATAATCGTCTTTGAAACGTTCAGAAATGGCGCTCTACGTCCTATCACAAAATAACCGACAAATGTTTATTTTAACGCAATTGCGCAACCTTGCAGTACACCATTTACGCTAGAATGTACCTTCACATTAGCTGCATATTAGTATCTACCACGGCCCCTTTTGAACTGCAACGTGCATTTACATCGACATATACGGCAACCCTTTTCAATGTGCGGGTTTGCACTCACTACTGTAGCCTCTACCAGGCTTCGGGAAGCGGCTGGAAAGAGTAGAAATTGACCAAAAAGACGGATAACACGTCCGCAGCAAACTGTACTCTCTCGTGGACCAACTCCCCTGACGTGTTATCTGTCTTTTGGGCCAATTTATACTCTTTCTCCAGCCGCTTCCCGGAGCCTGGTAGAGGCTATCACTACTGTACTATCGTTCACCCTGCCATTCCCCCTGCAGAGGAGACGTTGGCGCGGGACGCCCGCAGAGAGAAGGCAGAAAAGAAGAAGCTGGAGAGGACGAACAGCATCCTGGATAACGACAGCGATAGTGATGATGACGAGGTAAGGAAACGACATGGTAACTAGAAAGGTAACATTTGCAAAGCAAATGCATAATGTTTACTTTCGCATATGGTCTGCTCTGTTAATTCTCAAACATATCCATGTATGTGGTCACAGACAGGAGTCTAAATCCCTCCTACTTTAAAATTGCAACATCATGTAACACAACACTAGTTATCATGGTAACAGACAGTCTGGTTCAGGTCATTGACCAGGTCAGAGGTCACTGTTTGGAGAAGAATAAGAGGAAGAGGGAGAGGAAGAAACGTAGCAAAAACAATATGTTTTCCTTCGGTAAACATAATCAGAAGTTGGTGGTTTTTATGACAACTGGCTCATGATTGTTTGTTTATTTGTTTGTTTGTTTGTTTGTTTGTTTGTTACAGTTTTGTCAGCAGAGCTCGGCAGACGGCAGACAAAAGAAGCCGTCACAGACAGGGTTCTACAACAACTGGCTCATGTCGATTTTCACGGGATCTTCGCTGTTCGCGACACGCGAGGGTCGCGCGGGGAAAGTGCACAACTTCATGCGGGGTCTCTCCCTCAACAACACATACCCGATCTCCCCATTCACACCCCCGCCCATCCGCAGGCAGGCGTATGCACTGCCCAACCAGTCAAGTAAGTCAGTGCCTTTTCTAACCAGTTTAGTGTGTTTACATGTACTTAGTACTTTCATTTGAAGCGGTTAACTAGTTAACACTACTTTGAATAAGGTTTTGCACGTGACATGTCCTCGGGACTGATTTGTCTGCCCCCCCCTCCCCCACAGTCGCCACAGAGGACGAGTTTGAGGACGTGACCTTTACTGTCGATGTCCTTGGTACTGACTTGTTTGCCCCCCTCCCCCACAGTCACCACAGAGGACGTGACCTTTACTGTCCTTGGTACTAATTTGACTGCCCCCCTCCCCCACAGTCGCCACAGAAGACGAGTTTGATGGGATTCACGGTGTCCTAACTGTTATTCTGTGTGATTTTATCCACCAGTCGCCACAGAAGACGAGTTTGACGGGATCCACGAGCCGCTGAACGTTGAAGAGAAGAAGCTGTACATGGTGGACGGCGGTCTGACCTTCAACTCGCCCTACCCGGCCGTCCTGCGGCCCCAGCGCGACGTGGACCTCATAATTTCTTACGACTTCAGCGCGCGGTCCAGTGATTCTAGCAGACCCTTCAGGGTAAGATTGTTTCATGTTTACCTTCGCAGAAGGAAAACATATTTTTGGTGCTTCCGTTCCAAACAAACAAAGTCAATGACCTGGACCAGACGACTGTCACCATGGAAACGTGCTGTAGCAACACCCTGTGGTGTTGGGTTACATTATGTGGCAGAACAGAGTTGGAAAGCCTGCTCACCATACATATGAATGTATTTGGCTTTGAGTTAATATAAACAGTGCAGTAGTTTGTTGGGCTAGACCAGGTGAAGGTAACTATTATGCATTTGCTTTGTAAATGTTACCTTTCTAGTTATGATTATATTTTTGTTTTCGTTGCTGTTGTTTATGCTTATGTTTATGTTAACTCCAGGAGCTGCTGTTGTTTATGTTTATGTTTATGTTTATGTTTACCCCAGGAGTTGCTGCTAGCCGAAAAGTGGGCCCGTATAAACGGCGTTCCATTCCCGCCCATAGACACCTCTGTGTTTGACCGGGAAGGGATGAAGGAATGCTACGTGTTTAAACACCCCACAGATGACAAATGTCCCATCGTCATTCACTTCGTCCTCGTCAACATCGAGTTCAGGAAGTTCACAAAACCCGGTCAGTATTGAAAAATGAAACAAAGCTCTTCTTTTTGTGGAAACCGACATGGAAGTTTATTGCAACCTTTCGTACGAAGGGCAAATTTGGATATAACAAAGGAATAACAACAACGACCAACGGTAGTATAATTTACAGTTCTGAAAAAAAAATCATATTGGCTATTCTGTCCCATCATCACTTACTTCGTCGTCGTCAACATTGAGTTCAGGAAGTTCACAAAACCCGGTCAGTAGAAGCCAGAAAAAATCAAAATAAGCTCTTATCTTTGTGGAAAACGATTCAAACGTTTACACATTCAACAAAACAGTTACTCAAGCAACTGGAAAGATTTTGAAAGTTGCTTGAGTAACTGATTTCTTGTACGTGTATCTTATTACCTGAATGTCTAACCTTCATCGACGGATCAAAACGTTTATTGTAAGTTTTGATCCAATAACTATGAACAGCAATAGTACATGTATATTACTGGGAGTAAACAGTTCTGCGAAAAAATAAATGTCAGCTCTATTTTATCGGAAAGTTGCTCTAAACGGAAGGTTAGTGTGGCAACCCAGGGCAGGTCACCATTTACTATGATGTCATCAAACGTCATCAGTTCGTGCTTACTTACTCATCATGACGTCACTGTTTCAGGCGTGAAGAGGAAGACGGAGGAGGAGCTGGAGTTCGCGAACTTTGACCTGTTCGATGACCCGAACACGCCCTTCTCGACCTTTAACTTCTGCTACCCGCACAAGGCGTTCGACCGGCTGGCGCAGCTCATGGAGTTCAACACGCTCCTCAGTCTGGACGTGAGTCGAAATTAGGATACTGTAAACCCCTTTGTCGCCCTTCCATTTCTACCTTGTGATCTTTCCCTCAGAAACGGTAATCTCTATCGTATCCAGATCTAGAACCGTGTTTATCTAGTTCTGTGCCTGAGTGGATTAGGATTCTGGATAGTCTCCGACGCGGCGCGTATCCACCATTGTTGTACGATCAACGTTACAGAACGGACTGGAATATCGGCAATCAGCCGTTTCACAACGGCGTGGAATATATTCTCCGTATCCTAGTTGACGAGAATATGGCAATCAAGCGTTCTGAATCGAGGGATAGGATCATCGCATAATAGGATCAGCTATAGGGATACTACCAGGACTGGCGCCAGGGGTCATGGGTGGAATCATAACCTTGATTCTAGGTCACAGGTCCTGAGAGGTCACACACGGGTAGCTTCAGGTGTCATGGCTGCCATTTGGAACGGTGTGTTATGATATGAATTTTGCTGTTCTGCGTCAAAACAAGCAACAGGCACACTGCTACGCTGTTCATACTTATACTGACCTTTCGTGATGCCATCAAATAACTTGTTATGTTACGGCAAGATTTAACGTCACAGCAAAATTTTGCGTGTTTTGATTCTTCGACTTTCTTCATGACGATCGCCCAGCTTTCGCCGACATCACTCCCTACATTTTTGAAGACAATAAGGTGCGTATTTCACTCATTTTATGTACAATTGCATTGTGACAATATCACCACAGTTCCGTGGGTTTTGAATACGTAACGTTATTTTGTGGATCCAATTTGCCGGTAGTAATAGAGGGCGTGTGTGTGTGTTTGGTCGTGGTGGGGGGGGGGGGGGGCAGAGGGGGGGCGACATATTTGGTAACCCTCGTTAGGGCAGGGAGGTTGAAGTCTCCACTTCAAACTCCTTGGTTAGGGTAAGGGGAAAGATAAGACCCATATAGGTACGGTACATTACATACAAAGGCCCATAAGTGCAATGGACAGCCAATTCCTACTGTGAGCATATATGCTTAGGGAATGTCTAACTAGTACTTACATTTCTTACTTTTAATGTACAGAATTTTAATGTAGATAAGAGAATACGACCAAAAAAGCAATAGATCAGTTGTCAACGAGGGATTTTTTCCAGACCTTCCGTGTGAATGAGGAATAGAAACTGTTTTAGCATTTGATGAAATGCAGATCAAGCTAATAGCCTAACATGTACTAGTACTATAGTATATGAATCCCTACAATGTAGCAGTAACCAAGAGAATTTGCACCACCATACCAGACCAAGCATGATTGATTGTGCACACGAACATCTACACTAATATTGACAGTGAAATACATTGATGCCGGGGAAGAGGCCATAAGAAAGGGGGAAAATTAAGTTGTGATGCCCCACTTCTGTATCATTATCTAAAAAATAATGCACATTTCTTTATACGCTTAAAAACAGTTTCTGTACCTTGTGAGTATATGAGTAGCCTTGTCAGAAAAATAATCCTTCATTGACAGTTTGCTACTGAGACAATCTCTCGCTTTTTCCTCCGTTCCCTTAGTATTGACTTGTCTACATTGAAAATGTATATTTTTAAAAATACAATTGAATAAAAAATATAAAAGAATATATACTTAGGTAAATACTCCATGAGTACAAATACTGACAGTAAGAAAGAATAGGCTTCACATTGTAACACGTTACTTATGGGCCTTCGCAAGTATGGGTGTTATTATTATATTTAATCAGCGCCATCCTTTAACAAGCATGGGTTCTCTGTATATGATGGGTTCTCTGCATTATGATTGTGTTAATTATATTTACCTGTACAGTACAGTGCTGTCCAAGCCTCAAGAATGATACTGTCACAGTACTATTGAGCCTACTTTTTCAGGCAACATGTTCGATTACATTTTATAAATAAATGTTCAATTGCCTTAACCATAATTTCCATCTGTTATAAAGATGTTGCATATATATATATATAGAGAGAGAGAGAGAGAAGTAAAGCTGATCCCTATAAAACACATATCCTGCCCAGGGTTTGAAATGATGGTTGCATATGTATTCAATTTTTAGTACTTTTCTGCTCCCAAAATTGGAACTGTGCACATATAACTGTGGGTTCCCTGTTACACTTTTATGTTTATGTAGGATTATGTATACATGAAAGTACTTCTGTATACATACACCATATTCTAGACATTTAAAAAAATATCAGATTCAAGCTCTGATGAAGAGAGATGGTAATGTTTTAAATTATAGATAAGGTTTTCACAGGGAAGGGCTCAAAATACCACCCATATATGCAGGCTAGTGCAGGTCACCTAGAGCTCTCACAGCCGAGTCCAGTCACACTGCACAAAATCCTTTCTTGAAGCACACCTTAAAGCCTGCGTAAAGGTTCAGTTTCTTCCCTCGCGTGTACATTTACGGAAGGTGTGCTTAAAGATAGCTATAGGTTTTCATACAGTGTCATTATATGGACATTTTATATGGACATTTTGTTTCACTGGACACTGTAGGAATATTGGACACCGAACAAGACTACTTCCTGAGAGGGGTGAAAGAGGCTATCTACATCAGGGCCCATCATCACCCATCACTCAACTGTGACGGGGGATGCCATCGTTTACCAGATACCTTTGACCCAGTGTTGACATCACCCTTCAGAGAAGCCATGTGACTACTGAGAAAGACCAGTTAGGGTGACTGGTTATAAGCTCTAGGTGAGAACAATCTCTTGCATTGGATCAAAAGTTTTAACTTTCAACATGTAGCTACCAACACATTACCTTTCATGATAGGTATTTCTAATATCTACCTGCATCTAACTTGTACTGGGCCATGTAGTTAGCTTGAGTGTCAGCCTTTTTAGTTTTCGTCCACTCCCCACGATCTGCTACCGGCTAAAAAAGGTCTATATGGAAATTTATGTGTTTGTGGATTATCATTTTCTCCATTGTTACTAACTATGAAGTATAAAAGAAATATTGCAGGGTTTGAAATACTTATTATTTTCAGATTGCCTACTAGGCTGCCATCATTATTATTAGGTTAAACCAGTAGTTACAATGCTTCAAATTTTCAATAAACATCAACAATTAGCTACATGTATTATATTTTGTAACGTGACAACAAAGAATTCAAACTAATGAACACACAAATCTCTAAGAAAATCACACATGATCTATTTATTTAAAAATGTCTTGTAAGTTAAGTACTAAAGTACACATGTGTACATTGAGATAAAACAAATTATGCATTTGGAACATACGAGAGGTACTAAAAGTTTCGCCTTCGCAACGTGACAGCCTGTTGTCATTTCAGATGGCAAGCCGCCTGTAAAGATATCGCCCACATGCTGTCTGAGGCTTGCCCAAAAATAGTGAGTGCAAACAGGTGGCACCCATGCTAGGCAGAGGCAGGACAGTTTATTTCATGCATGGACTTGCACCTGAAACGAAAACATTTTACAAACATTCCAAAGCTGTAATCATGATCAGTATCTCTTTTTCCATCACAATAATTAACAAATGGAAACTTAAGTTCACAATATTTGAAACTATTCATTAACCAAGCAATAGTGCTTGATTCAAGGATACATTTTAGATGCTTAACATTTGTGTGTAATTTCTGATTTATATGAAATATGCCTTTCTTATTCAAAGAAACTTGTTGTTATGTAATTTAGAGTTGTGCTGTTTGACATGTTTGCTGTTTGCACAATTTCACAAAACTGACATACTGTCAAAAAACATTTAAGTCATTGTTTTCTTCAGAAAATATAGAAAAATTACTATGGTTGCTTTTAAACCTTCAGGAGTCGTGGCTTCAGTGGTCTCCATTCTACCAATTCCTGTCTCTGTGGACCCCAAGGAAACATTGGAACCTGCCTCGGGCATGCACTGCCACAGCACTGATGCCTACCTCTGCCTCTGACTACTCCATACTTCTGGGACCTGCCACTGAACAATAGTATAACAAATTATTATGTTGCAATTCAAATGCATATTGATCAGATAACATTCAACACTATACAGTGTAATAACTTTCCACAATGAAACACTTTGATTTAAGTTTTTTTTTTTTCTTTTTGCACGACCATTTAGGATGAAATGCATATCAACTACATACTTGTACAAAAGCATTACTATACAGTATACATGTCACCAGAATACGAATCATGTGCCATTCAAATCGGCCAGCATGTTGTAAAGAAATTCACAGGCCAGCATGTTGTAAAGGAAATGGTTCCCCAGCCCTGGAGTTGCTTCTGAAATGTAAAGTATTCAGCTCTTGGCCTACACCATTTATTTTGTAGTCTATTGACAGAGAGTATGACTTGCCAAGACAAAGATAATGTCAAGAAATAGATAATGTCCACAGATGTGAGTGTAGAACACTACTACAAGCCCTACGGGTTTTTCTTGTGTGTTGCATTAATTGTCAAAGCCAAATGTACTGAACAGCTTAAATACATCTTGCATTGACTTATAGTGAGATTAGCATTTTGAGAAAAATCTATGAAACTGCTTCTCAAGCAAATGATATTTACAACACTGTCAAGGCTAAGCTTAAGGTGTATCTATTGCATTGCATTATGTATTGAATGTTGTATTGAATATGTTGTGTAATGTATGGTGCACAATACCAACAATCCCTGCCCTGTGCTTTATATGTAGATTGTTGATGCAATTTTTTTATGAGAAACTTACTTGTTAGTTTATTTAACTCTTCCCTCAGCTTCTGATGCAGTTCCTTGCTTGCTTGCTTGTTGTTGGCCCTGCTTGCTGGACATTAAAGATGTTGAGAAGTCATTGGGTGTGTAAGAAAGATGTTCAAAGGGTGAATCAATATTGAATTATCCTAGCATACAACATTACTGTGAGTTTTTGATACATGTGTACAGTGCTATATTCCAGCACATGATACAAAAATTATCACTATCATTAATCAAGTGTAGAAATGCATGGTCTTATTGGTTACTTACTTGTAGATTGGTGACAGGACCTGGTGAGGACTCGAAATGTACCGAATCAGCACATGCGCACGCGTACGTTTGCGACAGTGGACTACAGTACGCCACGATAGAAGGCGGTTGTAAACAATGGACAATGTGTCACCGTCTGCGTACCTCTAGGATCTTCAGGTTAAACAAGAACGAGTACACTTCAGAGCCACAATCAGAAAACAGGACATAACAACATCCCCCATTCCTACAAAAAATATGATATTCATAAGGATTAAAGGAAGCTACAAGAAAGAGATTGTAATGCACACATTGCGTGTGTTCCCGAACAATAAATAATAATACATGTGTAAAATTGAGCTTATAGGAAGACATCGCCAACACAGCAGAAAAAATGTAGAAAACGGTATCAAAAAGTTAGAACAACAACTAAACAAGAATTCAGAGACCTCATATCTCCATGAAATATGGTTTCCTCAACACAAATTACATATATTTGATGTGAAAGTCCAATTCTTTGGCAATGTTTCATTTCAACATGTTATCATAAATTATGCAAATGACCTGTACATTAACATAATATCTGCATGGTGTTGTAAATTTTGAACTAACTTACACATGTCACAAGTATGAAATTCCCATCATTTACCACTAAGGAATCATAGAATTTTCATATTAATTATGCAAATGAGGTCCATATTTGCATAGTTGGTATCTGTTTATATTCTACCTGATAGATTATACACATTACATGTATGAAAGTCCTATAATGTAAAACACTGGAATTACAGAATTTCCTAATTAATCGGAAGTTCTGCTGCAGTACCAAGGTCAGCCACCAGGAGGCCCAGATTTGACCTTGAACTTTGCCTTCCTAAGACCTATATACCAAATATCATCACCATCCATAAAGGCGTTCTTAAGCCAGGCTCACCAGTAGTTGGCGAAAACACACAGACACACACACACACACACAGACAGACAGACCCAAAACAATATCTCCATTTTTCATGGAGATAAAAAGAGAACATAAATTTTGCCTTTCACAACGAGTTATGACTTCCATGACGGGTTGCTAGCTGTGGGTCCATAAGAAAGCCAACTTTGGACAATTTAAAGGAAAATATCACAGACAATCCAGATTTCAAATTTGAAAGATTTCATTAGTATCGAGGACCACTAGGTGGCTAATGGACACTCCTCCGGTCAAATGGATACTGCTTTGCCTCCGTATGATCTGCTTGGAGATTAAGTACGGTAGGCAGGGTGTTCTTGCGTGGGCGAGAAATTACGGGTTCCTGATTGATAAAGAAAGAATCGTTCAATCTGAAGAAAAACCAAAGTAGTCCACAGTTACCCAGTATTATAGTCCATCATGTTTTGAAAAATGTTTTACCTGTCTCGAATGAAACATATTCTATAAGTTCTAAATGTTTTAGGAACTCGGTACATACGGCGCCGTATGTATTGACACGGGCCGCGGTGAACTTCTGGTGGGTTGTCTGATAAATTACGGGTTCCTGATTGATAACGAAAGAATCGTTCAATCTAAAGGAAAACTAAAGTAGTCTACAGCTACCTAGTATTATAGTCTATCATGTTTTGAAAAATGTTTTACTTATCTTGAATGAAACGTATTTTATGAGTTCTAAATGTTGCAGGAACTCGGTACATACGGCGCCGTATGTATTGACACGGGCCGCGGTGAACTTCTGGTGGGTTGTCTGAGAAATTACGGGTTCCTGATTGATAAAGAAAGAATCGTTCAATCTAAAGGAAAACTAAAGTAGTCTACAGCTACCTAGTATTATAGTCTATCATGTTTTGAAAAATGTTTTACTTATCTTGAATGAAACGTATTTTATGAGTTCTAAATGTTGCAGGAACTCGGTACATACGGCGCCGTATGTATTGACACGGGCCGCGGTGAACTTCTGGTGGGTTGTCTGAGAAATTACGGGTTCCTGATTGATAAAGAAAGAATCGTTCAATCTAAAGGAAAACTAAAGTAGTCTACAGCTACCTAGTATTATAGTCTATCATGTTTTGAAAAATGTTTTACTTATCTTGAATGAAACGTATTTTATGAGTTCTAAATGTTGCAGGAACTCGGTACATACGGCGCCGTATGTCATGATTGACACAGGCCGCGGTGAACTTCTGGTGGGTTGTCTGAGAAATTACGGGTTCCTGATTGATAAAGAAAGAATCGTTCAATCTAAAGGAAAACTAAAGTAGTCTACAGCTACCTAGTATTATAGTCTATCATGTTTTGAAAAATGTTTTACTTATCTTGAATGAAACGTATTTTATGAGTTCTAAATGTTGCAGGAACTCGGTACATACGGCGCCGTATGTCATGATTGACACAGGCCGCGGTGAACTTCTGGTGGGTTGTCTGAGAAATTACGGGTTCCTGATTGATAAAGAAAGAATCGTTCAATCTAAAGGAAAACTAAAGTAGTCTACAGCTACCTAGTATTATAGTCTATCATGTTTTGAAAAATGTTTTACTTATCTTGAATGAAACGTATTTTATGAGTTCTAAATGTTGCAGGAACTCGGTACATACGGCGCCGTATGTCATGATTGACACAGGCCGCGGTGAACTTCTGGTGGGTTGTCTGAGAAATTACGGGTTCCTGATTGATAAAGAAAGAATCGTTCAATCTAAAGGAAAACTAAAGTAGTCTACAGCTACCTAGTATTATAGTCTATCATGTTTTGAAAAATATTTTACTTATCTTGAATGAAACATAGTCTATGAGTTCTAAATGTTTTAGGAACTCGGTACATACGGCGCCGTATGTATTGACACGGGCCGCGGTGAACTTCTGGTGGGTTGTTTGTTGACTGAGAAATTAAACATAATCCATGGCTCTCAACTGCTCTCAGTTAGCCTCTACCAGGCTCCAGGAAGCGGCTGGAAGGAGTAGAAATTGGCCAACTAGAGAGATAACATATGCCGAGGGAGTTGGTCCGCTAAAGAGTACATTTTGCCGCGTGGCCTCCCGAAGGCCGGTAGAGGCTAGTTCTCAGTACCAAGACTGTTCTGACCGGTATTATTTCTTTAGTTCTCATATTCTATAGCCAATAAATGGCCTCTGGGCTGCCTCCCCCCAAAAATACTGATTGGGTGCCCATATCCAGAACACGAGATATCAAATCCCATGGAAAAGCTATGTGGACTCTTACCTTCAATAATAAATAACTACACTGCCCATGCATTATTGTCATACATATGTAGGTAAAACGTCTGATTTTATTATCACTTTGATCAGAACTTTGTTTCTTCAACATGACATTCTCATACACGTTAGTTTGTACACTTAATTGCATGCCAGTTCTTACACTCACCCATCAGCTTTCCACTTAAAATATTAATATTGACCCTACCATGTACAAGGAATGAATCATGAGCGGGAATGAGTCTTGAGCATTTTTTATCATGCTATTTGAATAATTGTGAGATCTTGACCACAACCATCATCAAAAAATTCAACCGTAATACACACAATGTACTAGTACTTTGTTCTATACTGTACAACTGCCAACCTTTCATGTCACCACTGTTCTTCAAACCCAAAATACCTGCCATTATTCTAAATTCATTTACTGATCAGAACTGACAGCTGGACAAACATTGATACTAACACTGCAATACTTTGTCCACTTTTCTTTTACTCTCAATTCATCCAACAATTTTAGTACACATCTTTCAGTACCTTTATTATCTTTCAATTGTTACAAGTACAAAAAAATTGTTTATTGCAAACTCATGCCCGAGGGCTAATTGCGAATACAAAAGGAACATTGGATTAAACAATACATAACTAGACACAAGAAATAACTAGAAAGATAACATTTGCATAGTAAATGCATATTGTTTACCTTCACATATGGTCTGCTCTGTTAATTCCTACTCAAACACATTCATATATATGGTCAGACAGGAGTCTAAATCCCTCCTGTTATAAAATTGCAACATGTAACCGAACACTAGTTACCATGGTGACAGATGTCTGGTTCAGGTCATTGACCATATTTTTTTGGAGAAGAAGAGGAAGAAGAAAAACGAGCTGCTGGGAAGGTAAACATAAAAACTACAGAACTCCTAAATCTACTGGTGATCCATGAATAGTTCCATCAGTCTGGTCAATTGTTAACAAAGCTCCCTGTACACAACCAAAGTTTCTCACCTTCCAAAATAATGTTTGTTGATTGAAAGCAACATGTCTGTGTAATACCTATACCTATAATATTGTTGAATATAAATACAATATAATCAGCAAATGTAGTAATTCGGTATCATATGGTCATTATCACTTTTTTCCCCACTTGAAATGTCATCATCTGATAACATATCCAATGACCCATCATGATCTACCTCTAACATGGGGAAGACTACAAGACAGTCTGACTGTTGGATTGGCAAGTCTGGTACATACTTGCTAAAGCACTCATACTACATTTTAAATCTAGTCCCTAAAGATGATGTTTTTTTCCCCGCATAACCGGTAAACTGCCTTTAGGCATAACACACCAGTTTTGTACATGTAAGTACAAGCTGCGTAAGACCAGACTGTAAGGCTTGAACCACTCACACCGAGAAGGACTCCTAGTCTTTTCAATAAGTGTGGTGGGATCTTTAACGTGCTCGAGATGTGGCTCTCCTCAAACACGGGACCTCCAGCGGACGTCTCTACCGAAGCTAGTGGAGTTAGGAAATAGGTGTAAAGTGCCTTTCCCAAGGGCACACTGTAACAGTGGGGCCTGCCAGGGACTCGAACCCAGAACCTTCAGGTTCTGAGTCAACAACCCTAACCACAAGACCACCTTGCTACCTTGTTCCTTAGGACTGCATGCTTGCTAATACTCATTTAGTCATTCGTGTTGCAGTCATTTGCAATGGCAAGCTCTGTACTATCATATTGTGTTTGAAAATGGTCAAACACATTCTTCATCTCCTCCCTAATCAGCACTACCTCTTCTCTGGCCCGCTGAAGTAGATGTAGATTGTCAATCCCCTTCCTTTGTACACTGCGAGGCACCCTTGATGCTTCCTGCAAATTGACCAAGATCAGTTTAGTTCCAATGTTGTCAAACAAAATCAGAGGAACAGAACTTTTTTTACCCGACTGTAAGAATACAAGAAGGAGAAAACGCTATGAAATGAGAACTTTATGGTACACCAAAGCTCAGAACAAATACGTCATGGGTAAGAGGAGAAGATGATTAAGTACAGGATAACAGCCCACATTGCAAGAAACAAAAGTGTAATAGACTTGGAGGGGCCAGGTCAATGACAGGATAACACACATACATGTCCGGTCATGGAAGCCATCTTAATCAGAAATAAAATAGTCTTTTGTACATGTGATCTTGGCCAAACTGTAGAAAAAGACTGAACTGTAGAAGCCAGCAAATATTCAGCTTCCGCATAAAGAAAATTACCACAGACAGCAGCAATAACATAACAAGCAAAATTCATATGTACCATGCTGTACTGTAAATTGCCAATGGTATCTACTTACCAGGATTCTTTCTCTTGAGGGAAATAAAAAATGATCTCTCATATGCAATGTCCCGCATCTTCGACAGAAGACTGGTTCTCACATCCCAGTCTACTTCTTTCATGGCATTGACAAACTCTTCGCTAGATTCAGTTCAACGTTGTGAGATCTTGTGTTTTCGTTCCACCTGAATAGAAAGAAGTATTGCTTAGAAATGGAAATACATCATGCACCACCATACACAAAGGACATGCAATTTGTATAGTAAATTCATTGCTAAGGTGTCTTGATTTTTCCTGTGATTTGCCTTTTTTTACTACAAATATACAAGGCATTTGCATTTTGGAATATAAGACAAGCTCCATAACAAGTTGCCAAGTTGTATTCCATGCATAATTCTCAGGCTCTGCACAGCAGTATGAAAATCTTTTAATCCCTTGCCCCTGTATGAATCCCTGGTTTGTCTAGAGTGAGCATTGTCCTCTACAGTGAATTAAGAAACTTTTCCAGTTATTTGTTACATTAGTACTGGTATGTAACCATAAAAGGTTTGGTAACTTATCTATAACGAATTGTACTTGTACATACCTCAGGACTGTTGACTGGTAGACAGCTGCATTATCTGTCTGGCCAGATGCTATCTTCTCCCTCTGGGACCATAGCTCTATGTCACTCAGTGAGACTGGAAAGTGAAGTTTCATGTAACTTATATGTAGAAATGTACATGTACATGTATATACACAAGCAACCAGAAATGGATACTTTGAATTCAGGTACCCAAGTTCCAGAATCAAAGGATCCCATTTACAGACAAGACAATATTAACATTAGCATTAGCACATGTATTATGATAGATGTCATCAATATACAATAAAATTTACCTGGCAAGCTGACTTGCAGCCATATGCATGGAACACATCAAGTGCCACTGCTATCCTTTCTAACAGACTCCTGCCCTTTTCTGAGAAGGCAAACAAGCATCCCATGAATTAATGCTTATAAACAAATTCATTATTTGTCTCTACTCAAGGAGTTTCAAGGGAAAATGCAATGTGCATAATACATGTAGCTACAGCAATTAAATTTCTTGATTTATGTTTTAAATTGATGATGTCTGGCTTTAAATTAATGGACCTGTAAATAACATAATAGAATTAAACACATCACAAGCCTGAAATTACACAGAAATTGATAATCTTGTTATCAAGTGTTGGCCATTATTACCTTATTAGTAAGACCTTCCAAACACAATTAAAAAAGGTACATATAGGCTGGTGTGATAGCTTTTTACACATCTTTCACTGTCAGGGGCTGATTGAGCCTCCTTCCTGAAAGCTTGTGGCCATACAGCTCTAACTCGAACCATCTCTTGTAGCTATAGAAACCATTCAATAATAGGTCCAATGTCTGCATAACTATATACATCAACTTGATTGAGTCATTCCTGATTAATGATTCCTTGGCCATCAAGCTTCTGCAGGTGCCTAACTGGAGGATTAGATGTAGCCAGGCTAGCAGGTGGGAGTGTCAGGTCAAGACTTGTATTAATGTAGCAATGAACACTGTATGCAACGAACCTTTAGATTGGACTCAAGGATACAAGAGATGTCATAAATGATGTTTAGCTTGACATTCTTCCCTTCCACTTCTTCCAGTAGGTGTTCAATCAAGCAAACTGGGTATCCCAACCTATATGGGTAACAACAAGGAATGGATGTTGGTACATGTTAAGTGAAAACAATTATGGTATTATTCATTTTAATGACATCCTAGCTAGAACCCAATCAATTTAGTACTACATGTATTTCATTGTCTATCATATACAGGCAGAATTGTAGAGATCTGATGCAGATTACAAATTTGTGTGTATAAATGCATGTGCATGTGTGTATGTGTCCGTGTGTCTGTGCGTGTGCATGTGTGTGTGTGTGCGTGTGAGTAAATGTGTGTCTGTATGTGCGTGCCTGTGTGTGTGTGTGAGTGAGTGATTGCGCATGTGTCTGTGTGCGTGTGTGTATGTGGGCGTGGGAGTGCATGTGTGTGTGTGTGTGTGTGTGTATGCCTGTCAATGTCACCTTGAATTGAGGTGAAGCATGATGCTTTTTTTTGTGCTGGTACCTTTACATGGCATTGAGTTTGACACATGGCACATGAAGCCAATCACCTGTCTAGTGAAATACTGAAATCTAAACCCAAAGCTCCCTTATCACCATCACCCAAAAGGACAAGTTCAAACCCATTCCAGAGTTGGGTTTCACAGAATGACATGAGGCAGAGGGGTCACTAAATAAATAAATGAATTATGATATATATGTGCCTTTCTTTGATGAATATATATGAGCAGTATTAACAAATACGCAACAGCAAACCAAGCTTTTACCACTTGTCCATTGTCCTTGTATGTGCATGTATATTATATATACTCTACTCTATATTGCTAGAAAAACCTGAGGACATATATTATAACAATTTATTAAATCCTGACACTGCAGTGCAAACTGGATACTGTTTCGCATGTCCGTTTGCATACTGTTTTGTCGGTACAAATTGTTCAATTGGGTGCAATTTTGTACTAAATGTTACTGCAACTTCTAGAGACCACATCTAGCCTAGTTTCCACTATTCAAACCTATATTAAGGTAAGAACAATTTCTAGTGACGCTACAAATTATGCAAGACCCCTCATCGAACTTTACCGTTCTACATCTACTTCTATATAATTTGTATGGACAAAGGATAATGTATATGCTTTTCAAAATCACTTACCGTGCAAAACGTATGGCACTTCAGGTGGTTTGGATGGTAAAAATTTTTATACGACCGGCAAACGGCCTTGTCTGTGACGCGCCGGATTTGAGTACTTAGAATATACTCCATACAATAAGTCGTAGTACGGTCAGGATACGTCAAATGAGGCTGGTTATGTGTCCCCGTGATGTCGGCGAGTCAGACAACCGTATGTATATCGGTTGAGGATTCCAAAGTATTTGAAGACGAGATATGTCCCGTCAAAGTTGACCTCCAAAGTACTCATTTTCGCGTGTTTTCTGTGACGCCGCCATCTTGGTATATCCCAAGATACACCGCGCACCGCGAGCTACCAATCATCATGCGATCATCCTAGTTCACGATCCTATCCCTCGATTCAGAACGCTTGATTGCCATATTCTCGTCAACTAGGATACGGAGAATATATTCCACGCCGTTGTGAAACGGCTGATTGCCGATATTCCAGTCCGTTCTGTAACGTTGATCGTACAACAATGGGGTGCACCCGCGTATCCAAGAACGTAGATTTGCCCCAGGCACGGTTATGGATACGTGTGGACTATCTACAACCGTGCCTGCGCATGGTTTTGGATAAATGACGGTTCCGGATACAACAACGTGCCATGTGCACAGCTACACTGTATTTAACCAAATGCTAAATGAGCATACATCAATATATTCTTATGATTTTTAGAAGTCTGGTCATATCCCGTATTTGCTGTATTGCGCTATTTGTTTATGGTAATTTTACCCCACTAAGAACCTAAGAACACCAGAGAAAATAAGCCAGAAACTTTTTTCAATATTATTTGCTAAAATATCAATGATCTTTTTGACCTTCAGATCATCAAGGACAACATGGCGGAGTGTGTGCAGCGCAGGCGCAGAGGAGGCCCCAGGCCGAACCTTGACCTCGCTGACGTCAAAAGAAACTCCTTCAAGAACTCCAAGAAGAAACTCCGGCAGCTGATCAGAACTTTCTCCATCGACTCCGACACGTGATGCCATGGAAACGCCAAACAAACAAACAAACAAACAAACAAAATTATTATGCAATGGAAAGAAACTTTTGTGCAGGGATTAGAACAAAGTTTTGCTGTTTATATGAACAAACTTGATATGAGTGGAAAATATTGTTTTATACCAACGTATTGAGTGCCAGTGTTGACAGAGATACTCTGGCGAAATGTAATACTAGCTGTATTTTATTGTTATTGCGTCATGCCTACGTCATCAGAAGTTGACGTAACGTAATCAATACAGGTGTAATATTTGTGTGAATCATCCACAACTGACGAACCGTCATAACTTATTGTTCTCTTTAACATGTTGTATATATTCATATATTGTTGCAATCTTAAGATGTTTGAAGTTTTTACTTTCCGCTTTTTGACTTCCGCTTTTTGAAATCTTGACTTGAAATCTTGACTAGAGACGTTTTCCTTTGAACGCTAGGGGATGCTGACAGTCTTACTGGTGCAGACGTTCGTGCTAAACTCGCGCTCAATATATACTGAGACAACACTGGGTCACTGGATGACCATGTGATGAACACGTGATGGCCACGTGATGACCACGTGATGACCACGTGATGACCACTCGGCACAATCTAAACCCACTAGTACAAAGCTTAGATGCGTTCTATGCCGTAACGTAGAACTTGACAATGAGTTTTAGTAACGTATGATGTTCGGTGAGTTTTTTTTGTTATGTGAATCATTTTTACGAATTCTCAATTTTTGTGAAGAAATGCACAGAAAGTAGACTGTTTTTGACTTTGTAATTTTGGGGATTTAATCTCTTCCGTTAGGTTTAAGCTGCTAGCGTCCAATAGTCGCTTGTTTTCAATAGAACGTTTTGAAATGCCATGATAATGAAATATGTTGAGGAAAGAAAGAATTTGCAATTGCGATATAACTTACGACATTCTGTAAATATCCGGCGTTTTCAATAAAACTTTTCTCGCCATAATACATCTGCCGTTGCCCTGTATTCTACGCCATTTTTTAAAAATAAATTGAGTGTGTGGCGGATGCGTGTCGAAACTACGCCTGGGACTAGAACCCATGACCCTCCCGTCTCACCCATAGCGGAATGAGGGACCCTCGCCTGACATGTTCCAACCTCCACGCAGATGTAGGGTGGAAGCTCGCACCCTTTCCTGCCTGCTGGAGTCCCAGCCCTCTGCTGGAGAAACTACAACCTTCCACCCTACATCTGCTTGGAGATGACGTCACCATTGCCCCTCCGCATGGTTGGTTTTCACACGGACATGCATGTGTAAGACGACATGTAAGCAACTGTGCTTCCTGTCCAATACTCATTAAATATATGTGAATAAATAAAATGTAAGACGACACCGTACCTGGCGGCGGCAGGTGTAGCAATTGTAGGCTCGCTCAGGTGTGCATGTACCTGACCGTACCTGGCACAGACGCTACCCACCAATGGCTGACCCGGACAGGTATGACGTGACACTACGTGCGCGTTAGCCACAGCCAGGTACGGACACGTTACCCGGGTATTTAACTAGCAGGGACACCGTCAAGCGCGCAGAGGGCTGGGGACTGTGGTAGCACACCGACCTACAGGCGCTACAGGTGCACTATAGCATAGGTGCACCAAAGGGGAGCTGAAGTAAAAGGAGCACTTGAACCTACAACCACCGTGTACAGCAGGTGAGACAAGACAGGTGAGACAAGATCAGGACGTTTTAGGTAGCCTCCTTCGCAGACTTGTGGGCGGCGTTAGTTTTTTTTCGGCGAGCGGGACGGTTTTGCAGCCGAGGGAGTTTGCCGGAGAGAAGGTTTCGCCGCTCAACAGTTGATCAAGAGCGGGGAAACCTCTCTCCCCAGCAAACTCCCTCGGCTGCAAACCGTCCCTCCGCGACATAACTCGCGTCGCTCGCCGAAAAAATTAACGCCGCCCACAAGTCTGCGAAGGAGGCTACGTTTTATGTTTGTTTGCCACATTTTTTCCTAGGCTTGCTTCAACTTCTCTTGCCTCGGCTACAATTCCTTTGTGTAAGGGATGCACCAAGTCAGGAACTAAGACACCAGCCATCCTTGTGTTTGTCTAAAATCAATTGGGAAGTCGCTTCTGTCAAACTTCTTGCCATTTCGAATTTTACAGTTTTCATAGTTAAGCCTTACTGTGTGGAATTTAGCTGTACCTTAAACCACGCAGGTTGTATTTTCCGTTTGCAACTAAAACGTAAAAACGTTGGAGTCCTACTTGGATTCATGTGTTTGTAGGAATTCTAATCGGTAACCGGCGACCTCAAAACTGTGCTGTTCTGGCAATTTGGAGTGTTAATCGCATTTCCGACTTTTGGTGTATTTTTCTCCCATTTCTCCTGTATTTTTGTGACGCTGCCATTGCGAGACAACCGGCTTTCCGCAACATGCACTATTTACACCACATTTTTCACGGTCTCCACAGTCTTTTGTCAGAATACCTACGTGCGAATTGCAGTCATTATCACATCATTTTATAGCTAGTTGGTCCCATCATTTCTGACTTTAGGTGTTTTTCTTCTCTTGTCTTTTAGCACTACTAATGCAAGACAACCGGGTTTCTGCACCATGCACCATTTACACTACATTTTTTCACGGTCTTTTGTCAGAATTCCTTCGTGCGAACTACAGTTATTATCAAATCACTTTTATAGCTAGTTGATCACGTCATTTCTGACTTTTGGTGTTTTTTTATTTCTTCTCCTGTTTTTTACCACTTCCAATGCGAGACAACCGGTTTTCCGCAACATGCACCATTTACACTGCATTTCGCACAGTCACCACAGTAAATTCCTGCGTGCAAAATACAGTCATTAATTATAAAATCACTTTTATAGCTATTGGGTCCCGTCATCTGTCCGTGGTTCATTCTTCCAGCCCAATATTGTTTCTAACATTCCTGGGATATTCTTACTTGTGTACAATTCGCAGTGACGCCGTTTTTGTCGAAGAAAGATATTTCCGTCTGTTTGTTTCTTCGTTGCGTGTCTAGACAAATACTGTTGCACGCTGGTCGGTGGTAAAACCTTTTCACATAGTCCACTAAAGTTTTTTTCTTTAATTGAGGTTTGTAAGAAAAAGAACAAATACAATGAGCGAACCATTAGAACATTAGAATGAGCAGACGTTTGAATATAACAAAGATTAAGCATGGCAAGTATGAATAAACAGGAATTCAAATATAACAAAGCTTAAAGTCCACTTATAATGGTTTAGAAATGCACGTTCCAAAGAAAGCCACCTGGCAACAGTTTGAATTGTAAGTGACGAATGGATCATTAACTCTATATTGACTTAAGAGTCGGTTTCTGTTATAAACTGTGGTATTTAATTTTCTTGCCATGAAATACAGTGATGCAATATTTACAGAGTTATTTGTCTCGTAAACACTGCCAACGTCTATCAAATTTCCAAATTAAAGCGGCCATACGCCAAAAACAGTTACTCAAGCGGCCATATTTTTGTACAGGATGGCCAAATTACTGCTCGTCGCCGCCTTACTGTGCCTGAGCCTTGTATCCGTCCGCGGACTGACCAATAAGGAGAAGGCTGCGCTGTTGAAAGGCGCAGTAGGCCTGGGGAACCTGGACATCGCGGAGGATCCGCAGAACAGCACCTATTACGTCATCAGCAGTCACGGGATCCCGAAGCACAAGCTGGGACCCTGGGGCCGCAATCCTAATGACGTCACGGTACGGCCAGCTCCATTTTTTTCGGGTACGGGGGGTTAGTTATGTTTACCTTCACTGAAGGAAAACATTGTTTCTGCTCAGTTTATTCTTCCTCTTCTTCTTTTCCAAACAAATAATGTCAATGACCTGGACCAGACGTCTCTGTCCCCATGGTAACTGGTGTAGCAGACACCCTGTGGTGTTGGGTTACATTATGTTGCAGAGTTGGAGGGGCTGGTCACCATATCTATAAATGTGTTTGTTAGGCTAGACCATGAGAAGGCAAACATGATGCATTTGCTTTGCAGACGTTACCTTCCTAGTTTTCGGTGTGTTTGTCTGTTTCCTTAACTTTTTTCGTAGTTTAGTTTTTTTTAGATATAGTAGAGTCATAGTAAGTGTGTGTGTGTGTGTGTGCGCTAGGGGGTGTAACTGCAGACTGACAGGAAGGTCGAATTGAAGATAATACTACAGAATACACACCAGAGACGCTAAGTTAGGTCAGAGATGTCAGAAATAATGAACGCAGCTTGCTTGAAGCCGATATGAAGCAATGATTCTTGCTTTCCCTGTAGCGCCAAAACCACAACTACAGGATCCCCAAGAACCCGGCAGTCCAGGCGGAGCCTTCATGCACGCCTATGGGACCTATCGGTAAGGAACGCGCGCACTAGGTGTGTGTGTGTGTGTGTGTGTGTGTGTCTGTGTCTGTGTGTGTGTGTGTGCGTGTGTGTGTGAGTGTATGTATGTATGTTTGTATGTATGTATGTATGTATGTGTGTATGTGTGTGTGCGTGCGTGTGAGTGAGTGTGTGTGAGTCAGTGTTTGTGTTTGCACATATGAGTGAGTGTATGTGTGTGTGTTTGTGTGTGAGTGTGTGTGTGTGTTTGTGTGTGTGTTTGTGTGTGTGAGTGTGTGTGTGTTTGCACATGTGATTGTATGTGTGTATGTGTGTATGTATGTATGTATGTATGTGTGTGTGTGTGTGTGTGTGTGTGTGAGTGAGTGAGTGAGTGAGTGAGTGAGTGTTTGTGTTTGCACATATGAGTGAGTGTGTGTGTTTGCACATGTGAGTGTGTGTGTGTGTGTGTGCATACACAGGCACGGATTCAGTCTGTTGCCATGGTGATGTGTTTCCATGGTGACCTGTTCTGTTTCCATGGTAACGCAGGTCTGGCGCTGAGCGGAGCCGCCATCTTTAACCCCTTCACGGCGGAGTGCTATGACGCAGGCCTGCTGGAGGCGGATGGATTTGACGAATGCAAGGGTCATCCGTCCCCCAACGGGGCGTATCACTACCACGTCATTCCGCCCTGCATCTTCAATGTTTCCGAGGTTAGTGAAAAGTAACAGAAAGTAGTCTTCATTTGGCTCTCTTTCCCTCTGACTGAACTGTCAATAAAGTCCATTCTAACATAGGTAATAAAATGTTTTCTTGAATAGTTTTTTTTCCTGGCCTTCATGTTGCAATGATAACCCATTTTTCAGCCCTTTGCATGTCATAGGGCCGGGATTATATATATATGTAGCTCTACTCAAGACAGTTTCCCGATAACAAGTCAAAGTTGCCTAGTAATCAAACTAGCTAACTAACTTATTGACTAGCTGACTAGCAAACAACCCGTTTCCGCCATCAGGTGCCCTAGCTAACTTGTTAACTAGCTAACTTGTTAACTAGCTAACTTGTTGACTACCTAACTTGTTGACTAGCTAACTAACGTATTGACTAGGTAACTAACAAACAACCCGTTTCCGCCATCAGGTGCCCTCCCCCATCATAGGCGTGGCGCTGGACGGGTTTCCCATCTACGGTCACAGGGACGAGACCGGCCGGGCGCTGACGTCAGCTGACCTTGACGAGTGTCATGGCCGCGAGGTCAACGGGCAGTACCGGTACCACGTGACCAGCGACTTCCCGTACTTCCTGGGCTGTTTCAAGGGGGCCCCCGTGGACAGCCAGGTCACGGCGCGCCGCTGCCAGTGTACAGTGAAGGCGGACCCGTGCCAGGCTCTGGGCGGTGTGGAAACAGGGCCACCGCGGGACGGGGCCAGGGCGCCCCCTGGCAGAAGGATGCGCGCTGCACCCGTTGGCACGCCCTCTAGCGGATTGATGCGCACTACACCCGGTCGCCCTGGACCCGGTCGCCGTAAACCCGGTCGCCCTGGACCCGGTCGCCCTGGACCCGTTGGCCCTGCACCCGGTGGCACGCCTCCTGGCAAAAAGATGCGCCCTACACCCGGTCGCCCTGGACCCGGCGGCACGCCTCCTGGCGGAACGATGCCTCCTAAACCCGGTCGCCCTGGACCCGGTCGCCCCGGTCGCCCTGGACCTGGTGGCACGCCTCCTGGCGGAACGATGCGCCCTACACCCGGTCGCCCTGGACCCGGTCGCCCTGGACCCGGTCGTCCTGGACCCAGTCGCCCTGGACCTGGTGGCACGCCTCCTGGCGGAACGATGCGCCCTACACCCGGTCGCCCTGGACCCGGTCGCCCTGGACCCGGTCGTCCTGGACCCGGTCGCCCTGGACCTGGTGGCACGCCTCCTGGCGGAACGATGCGCCCTACACCCGGTCGCCCTGGACCCGGTCGCCCTGGACCCGGTCGTCCTGGACCCGGTCGCCCTGGACCTGGTGGCACGCCTTCTGGCGGAACGATGCGCCCTACACCCGGTCGCCCTGGACCCGGTCGCCCTGGACCCGGTCGTCCTGGACCCGGTCGCCCTGGACCTGGTGGCACGCCTCCTGGCGGAACGATGCGCCCTACACCCGGTCGCCCTGGACCCGGTCGCCCTGGACCCGGTCGTCCTGGACCCGGTCGCCCTGGACCTGGTGGCACGCCTCCTGGCGGAACGATGCGCCCTACACCCGGTCGCCCTGGACCCGGTCGCCCTGGACCCGGTCGTCCTGGACCCGGTCGCCCTGGACCTGGTGGCACGCCTCCTGGCGGAACGATGCGCCCTACACCCGGTCGCCCTGGACCCGGTCGCCCTGGACCCGGTCGTCCTGGACCCGGTCGCCCTGGACCTGGTGGCACGCCTCCTGGCGGAACGATGCGCCCTACACCCGGTCGCCCTGGACCCGGTCGTCCTGGACCCGGTCGCCCTGGACCTGGTGGCACGCCTCCTGGCGGAACGATGCGCCCTACACCCGGTCGCCCTGGACCCGGTCGCCCTGGACCCGGTCGTCCTGGACCCGGTCGCCCTGGACCTGGTGGCACGCCTCCTGGCGGAACGATGCGCCCTACACCCGGTCGCCCTGGAGCAGGTCGCCCTGGACCCGGTCGTCCTGGACCCGGTCGCCCTGGACCTGGTGGCACGCCTCCTGGCGGAACGATGCGCCCTACACCCGGTCGCCCTGGACCCGGTCGCCCAGGACCCGGTCGCCCTGGACCCGGTCGCCCTGGACCCGCTGGCCCTGCACCCGGCGGCACGCCCCCTGGCAGATTGATGCGCACTGCACCCGATCGCCCTGCATCCGGTCGCCCTAATCCCTTTCGCCCTGCACGCGGTGGCCCGCCTCCTGGCGGAATGATGAGCCCTGCACCCGGCGGCACGCCCCCTAGCGGCTGGATGCGCCCTGCAGCCGGCCGGCTGGACCGGGACGCGCTCCTCCGCCTGGGGATCGTCTGCCCTACCCGAAACCCCGTCATCACCGATCCAACCGGAAACTACGTCATCAATGATCCCACCGGAAACCACGTCATCACCGATCCCACCGGAAACCCCGTCATCAACGATCCCACCGGAAACCACGTCATCAACGATCCCACCGGAAACCACGTCATCAACGATCCCACCGGAAACCCCGTCATCAACGATGCGGAGGCTCTCCGGGGAAACAATTCCGGGTCAAAGGCCAAGCTCTCCGTGGTGGCGCTCCTCATCGCCACGTTGATCTCTCTCAACACTGTCGCCTGAGTCAGCTTTTTTATTCTAGCAAAAATGCATACAGGTTAAAATGGGCCTGCATTGTATGTTGTCATAGCATGGCCAGGACTTTAGTCACCATGTAAGAGTAGGGAAACGTAATACACGGGGATTCTGGACAAAGGTTATGTTCATGTAAGGTTAAATGAAAAAATTGAATTTAAACTTGTAATCTGTAGTTTGCAGTGTGAAAAGCATGTATTAGAAGTTCTGAGACCCCACAGCTATCTGGAGGAGATGGATAAAAGATGATCAGATGTAACTATGTACGGATTACAGAATATTTGTAAACACAACTATCAGAATCGGGCTTTCGGAGTGTTTTGGAACAAAGAGTTGTACATGCTCGGCTTAAAGCCCAGGAACGAAGCAGAATATTTGAATAAATAGATTATTTCTTAATTATTTCTTTTAATTGGATGGTTTTGATATCTCTTCCCTTTTGCTGATGCTGATCTTTACAGTCACGTGTTCCTTTTAAACTATTTGTTCTAATATAACTTATAAACATGTCACTTTTTTAAATAAACGGACTACATAATGTCACTTGTGAGCAGTTCCTTTTACTTTCCCTTGTATCAACCAACAACACCACCTAGCATGAGGCCTGGTTACTGCAGATATTGGGTACCTGTCAGAGGGCTAGCGCTGAAAACTTTGGCACTTTGGCAGAACGTACTGCACCTGCGCGAAACCCGTAATGTATTGTGCATAGCACTTTGGCAGAACGTCTCATACAAGGTTGTATCAGAGCATATAAGGTTGACAGCCTGTCTGTAGTTTTCAGATGTTGTATAGGAAAAGACATCGTCTGCAACAGGCAAAATTTTGATGCAACGTTGACCAAACATCCAACGAAAAACGTGAAAAATCAGGGTTGTGCGCAGGCGCAGTACGTTCTGTCGACGTGCTTGAAAAAAGGCAAGAACTCAAGACAAAAATAAATAATTTAGTTACGAAATTAAGGCCAAACCCTACAGACAGCTAGACAAGCCATAAAATAAATGTACTGAACTCCCTCGGGAGGAAAAACGCTTGTTAACTTCAAAGAAGACCGCAATTACAGGTGAGACTTCGCGTGACCAGGTGACCCATTATTCCACCTGGCTTACCTGAAACCGGTAATTATCTCATGAACTTGAACTTCAGGAGTCTATAAAAGTCAAGGCAGCAAAGTCACGGACAGAGCACCGACTTGGACTGACTGGGACAGAACAGCGGACCAGACAAAATCACGGACACAACAGGGACTTGGCCTGACAGAAGACACGTCGGCGAAGGTTAGACATCCAGGTGATAAGATATGCCTAAAAACTCAAGCAACTGGATATGATTTTGGAAACGGTCAGACGTTTCAGGTAGCGTCCACTACCTTTCGTCAGTGACACTAAGTAACTGCAGGAGAATTGCAGGTTTATAAGCACAAACCATTGATTGATATGCAAATAAGTGCAGACAAATTGCGAAAGTCCAAAACCGTTTCCAAAATCATATCCAGGGGACAGATTAGCAGAACGGACTGCACTAGAGATACCAGGCGGTAAGGGACCGGTCTGACATGTAGCAAGTCGACTGTAGCGAACTGACAATGTAGCGAAAAAAAATGTTAAAACCTGTCACGTACGTTTGCAAGATCTCAAACTGAATACTTTTGGGACAGATTAGCAGAAAGGGCTGCACTAGAGATACCGGGGTAAGGGACCGGTCTGACATGTAGCAAATCGACTGTAGCGAACTGACAATGTAGCGAAACAACCTGTTACAACCTGTCTCGTACGTCACACGATCGCAAACTGAATGCTTTGGAAAAGTCGTGCATGTATCCTGCAAAATTCAGCTGTATTGTTACCGAAAAAGTCTGTCTTAGATCCTTGTACGTGGTTGGTTCTTTAACAGCCTGCTTGAAAATTCTGCGGCGTCAAAATCTTACGACGGCGTACGCCGAATGTTACTGCGGCATAAGGGGATGTATATTGTTCACTATTATAAAGTAAATTCTCCGCTATCGGCAAAGCATGTATTTCGGTAGTTTGTCTTTGTACAAACATTTATCATATCTGCAAATACTGGGCAAAATAGTTTATTATGGCCTCTGAAATATAGGCCCTTTTGGTGATTTTTATTGGAAACTGTATGTTTTGGCCGCGTACGAAGAAAAGTATTGAAGCTCAACATCAAAAGCCTGGAGGGCCCAAAGTCGGACATCCCGCCCAAAGTACCAAACTAGCTCCTCTGATATATCGCTTAGCTACGCACACAGGGCAAGACCTTTATACTCTTCTGGTTCTCCAACGTATACTTTCCTACGTCGGTGAAGGTTAGACATCCAGGTGATAAGATACGCCAAAAAACAGTTACTCAAGCAACTGGATATGATTTTGGAAACGGTCAGACGTTTCAGGTAGCATCCACTACCTTTCGTCAGTGACACTAAGAGACTGCAGGAGAATTGCCTGTCTATAAGCACAAACTATTGACTGATATGCAAATAAGTGAAGACAAATTATTTTGGCGTATACTTTCCTACTTCCGTACTCTCCATTCAAGCCGTAGTCTATTATTACAGAGCAATTTGTACCAAAATTCACCACTTTTTCCAGTTCCGTGAGTTGTACAATTCTCCTCCTCTTTGTTCACTGTTTCCTGTTGAGGCGCTGTGTTTGATTTGCTGTTGCCTGGTAACCAGAAGAGCCGTTATTAGGGCCGATAGTGCAAAACCATGTTCCAACATCCCCTTCGTGAGCTGAAATCCCAATCAAACAAAACTATGCTCTCTAGCTTGATTGTAGCATGATGCTGCTCGCTCTAATTTTAAAGGGTAGGAAATGCTCAAGATGAAGTACAAAACAAGGTCTTACACAGCCTGAGGGCAACTTAGTTTAAACAAGAGATTTCAGACTTCCAGGAATTATGTAGTCCTTGACTTTCATGTGACTTTCCCCTGGCCTTTGACCTCCTATCATTCTTCATCAACCTATAGCTACTCCGGAATGACAGACAGACAGACAGACAAACAAACCCACGTGCCCAGCCACCCAAAACAATATTTCCGTACCCCGAAGTTACAATATAACCCCTCTCTCTACAGTACACCAGACATCATGAAGACTGCTCACTGCCTGCTAGCCGTGTTACTGTGCCTCTGCGGTGTATCAGTGCGCGGGCAGACCGATGCTAACCCGTGCCGTGTGCTGGGGGACGGGACCACGGGCCCTACAGACTCCCCGGGGGTGGCGCCGACACAGGAGCCGGGGGGAGCCACCGCGCCACGGGGCGGGCAGGGCCAAGGCGGCGGGAACCAACCCACCCCGACTGCTCTGCCACGGGCTCGGCGCAACGCCGTCACTTCCACCCTTCCCATCTGCCCCACCGGAACCGGAAACCCGTCATCCGGCGGAAACAACGGGAACGGGGGTAGAAGTTCCGGGTCAAAGGCTAGACTATCGGCGCCTGCGCTGTTCACGGTTATCCTGACCGTTCTGCGCATGTTGTAATCCCTCCTTCCTCATACGTTGTCAATAATTTATGCATGACGTCAGTGGCTCTACAACCAATCAGA